>KV425892.1:408969-428665 GCA_001632375.1 Exidia glandulosa HHB12029 | reverse complement strand
GGTGACCGTCAAGAAACAGGCCTCGGCGGAGGAGGCGAAGAAAGAGGACTGCTGGTGCGTGCTTCTTCGGTACAAATACGCAGATTACTTACAGCGTCGTCAGGTTTGGCTATGACTGCCGACGACAGTCATACAAACCTGATCACGCATACGGCTATAACGTGCGTCCTGCGTCGTCGTTCCCTGCCTGATTTGACGCCTGCATAGCATGCGTGTCTCTGCATCTGGCCCGAGCGCAAGGCTCTCAAGGGCGCTGCGCGGGAGGAGAGGCGCATGGAGCGGCTTGAGGCCGAGGCGCTTTCGACATGAAGATGCTCTGCGAGGAATACTCGCCGCCCGTCGGTGGCGCCATGTCGATGGATGTGGATGATGCCTCTCCTGCGGCCGCCGACTGTACGCTGTGCGTACAGTGACCGCGCCTCCCCCAAGCTCCCGTCGTTGGCCTCTCTTTCGCGCCGTATAAGCCTCTTCACGCGCGCCGTCATTTGCTTCTTTCGCTTCTTTGCTCCTTCTCCCTTCCCTCCTTGCGCCGTTCGGTCATGCATTCCACACCGAGCAGTTTCCAGCCACACGACACACTGCATTCCATTGAGCCCTGCGTACTAGTCGAACGTCCGGCGTCGTCCCATTCCCTACCCAACATCGCATTTGTAGCATCAACCGCAACGTGTCTTCATTTCTCTTGCTATCATCAACGTACTGCATACTCGTGCACGCATTTCCTCCCATCAAGACGACACTGCAGCACCTGGAAGAAGGCTGGCGCGACGTTTCGGTACGGAAAAAAGGACGCAAGAGCACGGTCCCGCTGCCGGTTGTTCGTTCACGAGCAGGAAGGATAACGGGATCCTCGTAACACGCAATGCGTACGCGGCCCTATGATAATCTGCTGAGCAGTCCCTCTGGTATCTGCGAGAGACGTGAAGATCAGGGTCAAAGTGCAGATTTCGCCGCACATGCCTTCTCTCCTCACTCCTGCCTGGCGATCTATTCTACGCATTTCTTTCAGCCTGAGTGCGTCGTACCCTCTCTTGCTGTATTTGGTGCAGCTACAGAGCGAATCTTAAGGCGAATTCACGGAAGCGCCGACTCGGGAAACCCGAAGCTGTGGCATAACTCCCGACGGAAAAGAACTTGCCTCGAGGCGGCACTTCTTCTAGCTCAGCTATCACCTCCCTCGTCGCCACACCTCCTGCCTTCATTCCACAACATCGTCGGTGCAAAATGCCCGTGGTGGCCTTTACTATCGGCTCGTTTGGGGACATCCTCGCCGTCCTCCAACTCGCATGGCAGATCCGACAAAGTCTCTCCGACGCGGCAGCAGCATCTGAAGAGATCCAGACTCTTATCGCTGACATCGACTCGTTCAGACACGCTCTGGACAGCGCGCATTCGACTCTCAAACATGCGCCTCATGTCCCGCAATCAGTGCATAACGGCGTCGTGCATATTATGCGCGTGTGTACGACGCTCTTGCGCCAGGTCCAGGCAAAAGTGTCTGTGCGCCAGAAGGAGCTTGTCAAGAAGCACGGGGCGAGGATCTGGCGCGGGGTGTGGGCCGCGTGTGCGTGGGAGATACTCGGTGGTAAAGGCGACGTCGACAAGATGAAGCGACGCCTGATGGAACAGACGGCAGCGCTGCAAACTCTCCTCAGCGTGCTTCAAACGTAAGCTGTTCGTGGCCACTCCGTAGCTCATTAGCGTCTGACCCAAATTTTTTGTTGCTCAGTGCTGCGCTGGTACAGATTGACAAACGCGCAGTAGAGGATCGCGCGACGATGACCCGGATGCTCCAGCTCCTTGAAGCGCTTCCGGCCATGATGAAGTTCGACGAAGTTACGGTTCCATTCCTCTTCTTTCTGCCTAACCCGGAATCTGTGAGAAGTGGAGTTGCTCCCATGACAAGAATGACTTTGGAAGTGCGCACGCTCGTCTTCATTTTTTTTAAAAGATACTGATATGTCAATACACAGCAATTCCTCGCCGTCATCCGTTTGTCGTTGATGTGCCAACGCGACCGAGGGTCGGCAGAATCAGATGGTTATGAATACAGCCTCGTTCCCAGGAACGAACTACGACTCATGTAAGTACTTTTCATGTTACCTTTATCTTTAACTTAAGGTCTGGTTCATGGCAGTCATTTCCCCTTGAGAGTGTGCGTGCCCAGGAGGGTAGAAATGGGTTTGTTCTCTTTTCTTTCTTGTGGAGCTTCAGCTCACTGTAGCGATTGCGTCGTAGGGAAGAATGATACACTTCACGGCTCCTGCGTCCCACGCTTCCGCATGATAACTTTTCCAGATGCCTTTAGCCTGTATTACTACCGTCACACCGACCCTCGCTTCGGACAAGACGTGATACTCATTTCCCCGCCATTTGCTACGTCATTTCGTTCGGCGACTCGGGGCAAAGAATATTGGACGACCAATTCTGTAATCAAGGTTTTCTATGAGGAAATGTTCAGACAGATTCGCGCTGCACCGGGCGGCGATTTTCAGAGCAGGATTGTTATAGAGGACGGAACCTTAGTAGTGGCCACTGTGGGTCTAGGCTGGTGATGAGGTCGATTTGGCGATACAGCAGGTTTTGATAGTAAACGCCTCGTTTGATACACCTTTCCGCAGCATCGCCTCTTTTGGAAGTGGTTGGGCGCTCAAAGCAACTAGTGTGCTGCACCAAATTTAGGTGGACCGATAGGATATCGGGAATGGGTGAGTGTAGTGAAGGAAAATTTGTGGCGGCGAGAACACGGTCCCATCGGCATCGGCCGGACGCGTTTCCCCTTGTCCCGAACGTCCATGTCGACGAACGGCGTAACGCGTGTTAAACGCGAAAAGGTCGCCGCCGCGTCACAGTCACAGCGGCGCGCGACACCCTCCGAGCCGCCACCGAGCAAGAGGATCCGTATCAGCGACGCCGGCGACGCGGCCGCCACCCAGCACGACGACGAAGACGAGGATGGCGACGGCGAGGTCAATGGACGCCACGATGGGGACGATGACGACGACGGTCCGGCACCGCCTAGGCCGGTGACGTTGCCGAGAGCTGAAGACGGGTGCGTGCATACGTTGCAAGTAGAGATTAAGGACTGACTGGACGCCATATTTCTCTTTCATATTCCCCTTTCATGGATATGGTTTACTCAACTTGACTGGACCTCCTGGATCCGTGCCACCCCGACTTGCAGCTACGTGCCCGGGTCGATTGTGCGCGTGATGCTCAAGAACTTTGTTACCTATGACCACGTCGAGTTCTCGCCCGGTCCTTACCTCAACATGATCATCGGCCCCAACGGCACAGGTACGTCGCTTCTCGGTGTAACCCTCCGTCCGCCTCTTTTTCCCCATGTGTTGCTCTTGCCTTCGTCTAGATGGCTACCAGGATCCTTGCTCTGCATCCTTGACGCCCTGCACTCGCGCATATACCGGTGTGGTCAAGGCCTGGGATATGTATACCGCGCTTGCAACCAGCGACACTCTGTCGCCATTGTGCGTGGGCCCGGGAGGGGATGCTGCAGATGCTCCCGCACTCGCCTTCGTGGCGATTTCGGAGCTCTGCAGAGAACTCGACCGACATTTCCGCCTTACTCGAAATCCTATCTTATCTTCGAACCTGTTCCGGCGCGCTTTGATTATGCATTCCTCTGTGTCTCGAATCGCCGACCCGTCTAACGCATTTGCAGGCAAGTCGTCCATCGCATGCGCACTCTGCATCGGACTCGGATGGCCGCCGTCCATTCTCGGACGCGCGTCCGAGCTCAAGGCATTTGTTAAGAACGGTTGCGAGGAGGGGTTCATCGAGATCGAGCTCAAGGTCCGTTCCTGTTCTCGTGTTATGGCGCGTGTTGGTAACGCCACGTACAGGGCGCGCTGGGTAAAGGAAACCTTGTCATCCGACGCTCCATCAACGCGACGGACAACAAGAGTATCTGGCGTCTGAATGGCCAGGAAGTTACGGGCAACGAAGTCAAGAGCCGCGTCCAGGGACTCAATGTCCAAGTCGACAACCTTTGGTGCGTTCTTCTACTGTGCTTTCCCTCGCTCGTCCCGCTGACTATCCCCGCACAGCACGTTCCTCCCGCAAGACAAAGTCTCGTCCTTCGCGCACATGACGCCCCAACAGCTCCTCAAAGAAACGCAGAAAGCCGCTGGACACGCGGACTTGACCAAGTGGCATACGAGGCTTATCGAGGGCGGTAAGGAACTCAAGGAGCTTGAAGAGGTACGAGGCGTCCACGGTGTGAATAAGCGGGGAAGACTGACGGGTTCTGTAGACGCTGAAAGTCGATCGCGCGAACGTGGAGGATAAGGAAGCCCGGAACGCGCGACTTGAGCGCGAAGTCGCCAAGTACAAGGAGCGGCGGGAGATCGAGGAGAAGGTTTGTCGCTCCCTTCCGCCATCTCGTTGCGCGTGCTGATCGTGGTGTAGATCGCGGTATACGAGATCCTACTCCCGTTCGTCGTCTTTTGGCACCTTAGCCAAGAAACCGCCGCTGCGGAGACCGACTTGCTCAAGAAGCGGCGCGTTATGGAGAAGATGCAGGCCAAGAACCAGCCGTTGCAGGATCTGAAGGCGTACGTGTCCCGTGTCTTGTTCTGTTTGGATGTAAGGCTGACGAGTTTCGCCTGTTCGCTCGCTTTGGTCGTGTTGCCCGCTCGTTTGACCTATGCTCGACGATGTTACTCGGTCCATGGCATTCACGCGCTCGTTGCCACCGCTTTCTCGTTTATAGCACGCTGGAACGGATCGTGAACGACCAGAAGAACGCGCGGCAGAAGACGCAGGCTGCGATGCAGGCGAAGAACAAGGAGATGAGCAGGAAGTGGGGGGAGGCGGAGAAGTTGGTGCGTATTCCGCCACCGTTCTCTCCTCCCGCTCACACCATTAAACTAGGAACGCGACGCGGAGGAGACGCAGAACAAGTTGAACAATATTAAGCAGGAGGAGAAGAGGCGCAAGACGCGAATGGAGAACTTTCGCAAGGAGATCGAGAGGTTACAGGACAAGATCGCGAACCCGCCCGAGGTGGAGGATGAGGAGGTTTTGAGGGAGGATGCGGTGCGTTTCTTTTTCGTGCTTGGATTTCTTTGGGAGGAGCTGACGGGGTTGTCGGTGTAGAGGAAAGCGTCGGACGCGATCAGCAGGCAGAAGGAGGCGGTGGATAACGTGCGTGACGATATGAGGAGATTCCTTGAGGAGCAGTCGCGCGCGAAGATGCAAGCGGAAAACCGACGCGAACAGTGCGTGCATCCATCCATTCGCCTTCTATGTAATCGTTTACTTACTGATAAACTTTTTGCGTAGGTTGAGGAGACTGCAAGACGTCGAACATCAACGTCTGGAGAGCCTGCGCAAATGGGATCAGGATACTGCGATCGCCGTCGATTGGTTGAGGAAGAACAAGGACAAGTTCAAGATGGAAGTGTTCGAACCTGCGATACTGTCAGCGCGTGTCCGGCCCGGGGCGAATGTCGATCAGGTCGAGGCGTGTATGGGTTCGAGTCAGTTCAAGGTGCGTGCCCCCGTCGCTATGTGGGTGTCTGAAGTTAATTTCGTGCGGCGCGGTAGACCTTCGTGGCGCAGTGCAAGGAAGACTACGACGCGTTCAATCATTATGTCAACGACGCGACGGATCTGGCGTCCGGAGGACGCAAGCTGCGTGTCAACGTGTGGTTCAGACCGCAGGGCGATCTTCCGCCGCCGCCCATGAGCGCGGCCGAGGTGCGTATCTTTATGCTGTTTATCTCGTACGGCGCGATTTGACTGACGCCATGGGGTTGTAGTTGAAGGAACTCAAGTTTGAGGGGTACGCCCTGGATTTCTTGGACTGTCCGGAGGGCATGAAGTGGTACTTCATGCGCGACGTGAACATGCACCGTACCGTACGTCTTGCCTTTTCCTCTTTTCTTTGCTCTCGGGCTTTACTGAGACGGTTTTGCGCAGGCTTTGGGTTCTGATGCTGTCGACATCGGCCGAGCGATGGAACTCGTCGTGCGCGGCGGAGGCTCCGGCTCCTGCTCGTTCATCTCGGGCCGAACGATGAGCACCGTTGCGCGCTCGCAATACGGTCAGCGGAAAGTGCAGAATCAGACGAGGGACATCAGGCCTGCGCGAAACTGGGCGAACAACCGTGGCGGCGGTGCGTCTCTCCCATTCCGATTCCATTGCCATAGTCCGCTGCTGACGAAATACATGAAGTGGACGAGCAGAAGAAGCAGGAGCTGCTGCACGAGATTGCCGAGTTCGACGAGCAGGTGAAGAAGCTCGAGGTGACGATTGAGGAGCACAACAAACGCGAGCAGAAGTACAAGAAGGAAGCCAAGGCACTTATGGAAGAAAAGGTGCGTCTTTTCTTTCTCCCTGTCCTATCGTTTCTCATGCCTTTGCAGGCCAAAGTCAGCGCTCGGGCGGAGAAGCGCGTCAAGCTGCTCAAGGAGTACGGTCTCGCCAAGGAGTCCTTGCGTGCGTGAATCTATGCTCTGCGTTAGTGTTGCTTATATGGTGGTTCGTGGTCGCCAGGCGCTGCGGAGAGCAGGTTGCAGACCGAGGAGGCGCAGAAGCCGCCCGAGGCGTTGAGGCAGCAGCTCAAGAATGATTTGCTCAAGATCGCGAAGAAGCGCGTGCGCATCGCGAAGGACTACACCGTGTGTCTCTTTCTCTGCTTGATATTGGCGGCGTCTGACATATCGATGTGCGTATAGAGCCTCGTGCGCGGGTTCATCACCGAGCAGGAGAATGCCACGCGCGCGATCCTCGAGGTGTGCCAGGCCGAGGCAAACCTGGCGGCGTTGGAGCGGCTCGTTACCCAGACATCGGACAAGTTCCAGAGGGTGTTGCGCGAGGTCAAGGAAGGTGCGTCCGGCGCTGCCAATTGTCGTTGACGAAGAACACGGATACGCCGTTTCCGTGTTCTTTGGTCCGGGTACGGTGCTGACGATGCCGATGGTCTGCAGCGAACGAAACGTACAAGACGCTCAAGGCGAAACGCGACCATGCGGACGATCATGCGAATCGGATCCTCCGCGATGCGCCTGAATCGGTGGCTGATAAATATCGGGAGAAGGAAGAGAAGGGCGTGCGTATCTGTCCTAACGTACCTCGTGGCAAGCGCAGAGCACTGATTTATCGGTCGTTTCTAGCTTACGCAGACGTCGAGTGTCGATGAAGTCCAGGCGAAGATCGAGACGGAGAAGGCGAAACTCGAGCTGAATATTGCGACGAATCCCGCCGTTGTGAGGCAATACGAGGAGCGCGAACGCGAGGTACGGATGAGAACTCACTTACGAGTGCGAGCGCGAGCGGGGACTGACAGGCACTGTGTGGTCTAGATTTTGGCCCTTCAGGCGACCGTCGCGGAGAAGGAAGCCAAGAAGAAACGACTCGAGAAGGGCATCGCGAAAGTCAAGGTGCGTTTCCTCATCCACATTTGGTGGTCATGCATTGCAGAACTGACTCTAAACCGGTTTGTAGGACCAATGGCTTCCCGCGCTCAAGCAGCTCGTCGCAAGCATTAACGAGAAGTTCTCCGCTGCCTTCGAGCGTACGTTCTTATCGTTGAACCAGTAATCCACGCTGATGCAGGGTGTGTATACAGGCGTTCACTGCGCGGGTGAAGTTCACATCTCTGAGGACGAGGACTATGACAAGTGGGCGATCGACATCATGGTCAAGTTCCGCGACTCGGAGCGCCTGCAGCTTCTGACTGGACACCGTCAATCCGGTGGCGTGGGTGTCGTCCCTTTATGCGCCGTAGACGCGGGCTAACATGGCGTAGGAACGTTCGCTGACGACGATCCTGTACCTGATGAGCCTTACGGAGCTTGCGCGAGCGCCTTTCTCTCTGGTCGACGAGATCAACCAGGTCAGTGGTAACACCCGTAGCAGGGAGTCTGTTGTGCTCAACCCCGTCTTAGGGTATGGACCAGCGCGCGGAGCGTCTCGTGCACAACCAGCTCGTCGACGTAACTTGCCGCGAGGAGAGTGGACAATACTTCCTCATCACGCCGAAGCTCCTCCCCGACCTGAAGTACCACGAGCGCATGAAAGTCTTGTGCATCAACAACGGCGAGTGGTTGCCGGAGCAGAAGGGCCTCGGCAGCTTGCAGAAGATGCTGGACAACTACATCGACAGGAATGGAGGACGCGCGCGCTTCGGCGCAAACTGAGTTTGTCTCTCCACGGCCTCCCGTTCCGTTTCTAACTCACGTGTACCGATTACTGACCGGCCTCGATACCTTATGCGACTTTTCCCTACTGGTCATCCGTATTACCGATAAATATGCGCTACGCAGCGATAGTGGACAGCATGAGTAAGGACAACACAACTTCGTACAGATCATACATTCGCTCCAGGCGTCGTTGCGGCAGGACCAGTCCTGCTCCACCGGCGGCTTCCTCGTCTGGTGCCCGGTAGTTGTAGCCATTGGCGATACACGCCAACGATTTCGTTCTCTGAGGGGTCAGGTGCTTCAGTGCGTATCGTCCGTGTATCATCGGCATCGTCTTCGGGTGAGGGCGGGAACACGTCCATGTCAAGGTCGTCGTCACGGATTATTGTCGTGACTTTATGGACCACTATCCGGTCGTCCAAGGTAGAGATCTGGTGTCGATGCCTGCTCTGCTTGCTGGCTTTACTTTGAGGAGGCGTGAGAACTTCTTTGCGTAAGCTGAGCGTCAGCCGCGTTCCGCCAATGCCAGCTGCTGCAGTGAGTAGCCTGATTATAGAGATTGAGCTCTCCGTGTCTGGGAAGTATGATGAACTTACGCTATCGGTGCTGACGACGGCTCGAACTGCGATGAAGTTGAAATCAGGTCTTCAGCGTGTCGGAGGACGTCATTACGCACCTTGATGTGCACTTGTATAGATAAAACTGTGGCAATGGCGCCTGAAAGGCTGGAAGACGATGAGAGGTAGACGGAGAGCGAACGACATAACATACAGCAGCAGGTATGCCAGGTTGCTCTGCACGAGCATGCTCATGAGAGAGCTCCCTTGCGTTGATCTGACCTTCCCGAGCCTGTATTCTCTCCACTTCCAGACCGCCAGTGCCGTAAGCCACAGCGTGAACAGCAATGCTAAGGAGCGTGAGTACGAGTTAGAGGTAAACACGTCTACTGGGACTCACGAGGAAGAAGTCCCATGCTGAGAGCCGCTCCAATGTAGACGTAGCAGGATCCAACGACAGGAGTATCGAATGGAATGACTGAAATTTGTCAGCTAGCGGATTCGGGTACGCGAACGCAGGCTCACAAATTTCCTGCGGGAAGAAGACCCCCACTATTGCGCCCGCAGCCGCCAGAAGGACGACGAAGATGACGGCGTTTGCGATGAGGATGGTTCTGTTACGACCGTACATCGAGTAGATGCTGGGAGATCATCAATCTCAGCTGCGGGGGTTGACATTCCACGAGATGACACTCACCGCAGTTGCAAGATAACTGCGCGACAATGAGTATTGGCATTCTGACGTTGAATGCGAAGAGACGTACTGCACACCAGAATTAACAACAGGAAAGCCCCAATCGTGCTCAGTGTATCTAGCGCATGGCACCTGAGGTGAGAGATCGGGAGTTACTATGCAGCCACGAGCGTAAGGTCGTGCGTTTGGTCATACCCCTTGCGTAATGGATCAGCAACGCGACAGACTCGTGGCCGGATGATCTTACCGAGTTCGATATCCGCCTCGACGGGACCATGGAGAGGCTCGCGGCGAGGAGGCCCATCGTTAAATACCGTATCTTGCTAAGCGTTAGCCGGGAGTCCGTTCATGCATGGTAGATACGTACGCAGAGGAACAGTGCAAGCGGATACGACCACCGCCGTCGCTGTTCGGATCGAAGAGAGATGAGATCGGGCTTCACCCAGAATAGGCAACAGTACACAAAGCGACGTACCCACATGAACTCGAGCTGGCGACCAACGTCTCAGTACGGTATACAGATGAGTAAACTCATCGACGAAGCGTACCTCATCGTTGAATGTCAAGCACTGCAGCGACGCGATCGAAGTCAGCGGGAACGCGGGCTCAGGAAACCTTGGAACTCACGCAGTCCCAGAAATACCAACTCGCGGCCACCACTACATGATCAAGCAATGTTAGCGTTCAGCTCCACGACGAGGAAACGCGACGCACCGGTGCAGTACGTGAGCGTGGCGGCCTGGGTTTCCGGCTGCTGCATTCGATGAGGATGGTACGAGGCAGAGAGGTATCACCGCGCCTGCCGAAGTGTCCCGGGATCTGCTTTCTGCATCGAGCCAGGGGCTTGTTTCAGATAAGAACGAGCTGACAGCTCCATGTCCCCGGGATCATGATGTTATCAGTCTTTTTGCAGATTGACGCCGCTATCATCAGGTCATTGCCTGACTGAGAACGGTCTCTTCCCTCTGCCTACATCGTCTCTCCCTGTGCTCAGCGCTCAGAGACGAAAGAGAGACGTCGGTAAAGCGGTGTAGAGCTTCACATTGCTCGCAGGGTCAGGAGTATTTTTAAGCTTGAGTTTGGATAGATGGCCGCCCTCGTCAAAGAGGAGACCGTCGACGTAGGTCGACGTCCATGCTTCATACGCATGCTTCGGCAACTGAGCTTGTAACAACCTTGGAATTGCAAAGCCTATGACGCAGGATTCTGAAGCTCGCTTGCGATTGTCGGTCTGGGCCTGCGCGACGCATAACCCGACTAGTCAGAGACGCTACTTTAGGATTCCTAGACGTCGTGCAGGGCAACGTTCGCGTGCTTCACAGTTGTCAGGGGATGACTGGAAGAACGTGCGCTGTAGGAGACGACTTCGGTGAGATGTGTCCGGGGTTCCAAAAGACCGGGTCCACATCGACATCGAAGTTCGCTCACTCCAGCAAGTGATCATGAATGGGAAGCCGCAGCACAGCAGGTGCCAGGGAGAAGAAGTCTTACACAGACTCGGAACCGACGGGCGTCTGATTGCATCCAGTACACAGAGACAGTACGGAAAGCCCTGGAAACTTGGGGCGGTGGAGAACATCTGGCCATGAGGGGCGTAGACTCGGAAACAGAAGTAGCAGTCACGGCGGTGCAAGCGCGAAAGGTTTGAGGCCTTGGAGCGGGAGAAGCACGAGATCCAGACAAACACGTGACGCCGGGAGATCTTGCATCGAGGCTCTTTCTAGTACAGCAGCCGACGCTCGAGCTCTAACAACGTGTATAGCCATCGTTCATATCATAGCGAGTGCCCTTACTGTATTGTGAGCACTGAAGACGTGAACACGCCCACAGCCAGATGCAGATGAGCGAGAGTCGAGACGACAAGATAGTCTTTTGATTGGCATTTGGCACGAGACAGGTGTCAAAACGAGCAGGTGTCACTCCCCGCCGGACGCAGACAGAACATCAACTTCACGCAATGAATCCCTGTGCGCAGGCGACCTCGGCGTTGATGATGCTGCTCGTGGCCGCGCCGAGGCACACGTTATTAACCAGCAGCACGAACTTGATATCCAACACCGGACACGTGCGTATACGCCCGACGCTCACCGCCGCACCCGCCTGCGACTCGCGGTCGAGCCGGGGCTGCGGCCGATCCTCCGCGTCGTGCACCTCGATAGCCTGGACCGGTGCGCTCGGGCAGCCGAGCGTCTGCGCGTCGCAGGTGTACGCCGACAGCGCCGCGCGAACTGCAGCGATGTCTGGCGCTGGGCGGCGCGCGAAACGAACGGAGACGCATTCGGTGTGGCCGTCTATGACGGGTACGCGCGTGCATGTCGCCGAGACACGCATCTCGTCGCGCAGTGCGAAGCCGGTAGTGGTCGAAGCGAGCGAGCCGAGGATCTTTTTAGTTTCCCATTCCATCTTCTCCTCCTCGCCGCCAATGAAGGGAACGACGTTATCCATGATGTCGAGCGAGGGTACGCCGGGGTATCCTGCGCCGGATATGGCTTGGAGCGTGGTGACGAGCACGGTGTCGATGGGTCCGAATGCACGCTCGAGTGCCGCGAGTGGGACGACGAGACCCGTCGTGGAGCAGTTCGCATTCGTCACGATGAAGCCCGGTTTCTTAAGCTCCTGCTGTTGCTGTCGGACAATGGCCAAGTGGTCCGGGTTGACGAGGGGTACAACGAGTGGGACGAGCGGCGCTCGACGATAGTTTTTCGCGTTCGAGAAGACGGCGAACCCTGCGTCGCGGAAGGCGAGTTCTGAACAGGCATCAGCATAAATTCTTGTGTGCACTGCGCGTGCGCCGCTTTGCAAGACCTGCTCCCTGGCTGCATGTTGCACAAAGCAAGCTCCCTACAACATTACGCTAATATTCAAGGGAGCAGGTGTTGCCGCACGTTCCTGCGCACGTAGTGAAGCACGATGCTTACCGATGTCGCCAGCAACGTCCGCGTCCAAGCCCGAGAATATGATCTTGCAGCCCGCGAACGCGCCGGGTTCGCATGCGCTGACATTAAGATCGCGGTAGGCTTTGGGTATGGGCGTTGTCTGCTTCCATTTGACAGCCTTTGGGTAGGCAAGACCAACAGAACGGGGCGATGCACCGATCGCGTGAACACGGAGATATGGGTGACTCGCGAGCAAGACCAGAAATCGTTGACCGACAGTGCCAGTAGCGCCTAGTACGCCGACGTTTAGAGGGGATATCTGCTGGGCCATGGTCGCGGTGGCTGGTCAAGCGTGACTTGCACGAGGCGGGCGAAACCGGCCGACACGGAGTCTCGGCCGAAAGGTGGTTTCGCTCTCTGGCGACAGAAAATCGAAAACGGTGTCTGGAATAAAGGAGATAGTATATCTATCTCCATGGATCTGAGCGGGCGCAGGTCTTAGAAACCAGAAGGTAGAGGTTCAAGGCGAAGAAGAGAATCGGCAGAAACCGTCTTTTCTCTTTTCTTTTTAAACTTCCTTCCTAGCCCGCGCACCTGTGGACTCGCATCGCAGACAGGGACTTGGAACCAACTGGGCGGTACAGTCGAGAAGTCACTCGCTGAGCTCATCAACCTGCGCCTTACTACCTCTGGCCATTTCTGTCGAAACATCTGGACATCCCTCCAGGCGCCGCTCTGGGATCTGCAGGTCCAGGACGTCGCTGAAGACAGCCTAGCTCATTCGGCGAAACTGTATGCGGCTCTACTTTGATCTGAGCAAGGCGACAGGCGCTTTCAATGTCGTCCGATGTCCCTCTGCGTCTACGTACATGTCTCCGGAGCGGCAGCCGTAGAATCGCCGCACGATGGCAATAAGAGCTCTCCAAGGTCACTCAGTTCGAGCTATGAACGTGCGATGTTTGCTTCAGCTCGGCACATAGACACTGTGCGTACGTCTGCAACGTGCTCCCCTTCCAGCCAGAAGCTCGCTCTCTGTGCCGGCATTACTTGCGATTTTGATCGCAGCCTCTCGAGATCGAGCCGCAACCTGTTTTCGTGCACTATATATCGCGGTACCAGGGTCGTGCCACACAACTTGGCGATCCGTCTGAACTGTCAATCGTGGCGCTTCTCCGTAATGTACAACGACCCGTGCAATGCTGATGCTAGGCTCTGCGAATCCATTCAACGGAGCGCTGAATGCTAGACCAGAAAGACAGCGCAGCGACTAGCGTCATGCGTACGACACTGCTGCATGCGCACTGGGGACTCGGAAAGGCGCATTGGCGCAGTGATGATCCCCGCACTTCCACCGGTGCAGTATAAGTGCAAGCCTCCCGCACTATCTCTTCACTCCCCATCCCCATACACCTCGGGCGATTCACAACTGTGAGCGAGATGACGACAGCTCCCACCGACCTCACGTACGTCGTCACCGGCCGCCGGGATACTGGGATCGCCTTCCCGCGACGTGACATCCACGACTTGCAGAAGAACCATCCGGAACAGTTTTCGCTCTTCATCCTCTCGCTTTTGGCCGTACAGTATCCTGATTCTGAGATCCCGTTAATGCCACCTGGATTCACGGCCGCGGCGCAGGGGATCGTCCCTGAGGGAGGGTATTGGTATAATCTTACTGTACGTCCGGTTCGCGCCGTTATATGCAGGGTTCCTAACGGTGACATACGTCAAGGGAATTCATGGTCTGCCGTATACGCGCTATGTGTAAGCGAGGGAGGCACCCGTCATCGACGTTTGGTGATTTACGTTTGCTCTGTGCTTTAGTGGCGATCCTTGTGCCGGAGATCTCTCCGATACAGGTCCGTGAGGCAGGGACTTCATCTCTTCTCTCATGCTTACCGCAATTCTCAGGCGCCGCTGCGACCACTCAAGCTGCGGCTGCCAGTGCCCCTGCGCCTAAGCCCGTCGAGTCACCCACCAGCGCCGCCGCGTCTCCTGCACTCGGTGTCTTTGGAAAGATCGCCGCCGGTATGGGCGGAGTCGTCAAGGGCGCAGCCGACGCGGGAGCTGGCCTCGTCGGTGGTGTGACTGCTGCTCTTGGTGTGTTCGGAGGAGCTACTCCGACGCTCGTTGCCGCTCCGCCCAAGGCTGTGAGGTATGTTTGGAGATAGTATGCATGTCTATGCGCTTTATATTAATGGACTACTCGCAGCTCGTTACCGGCTTCTGCACCTGTCCCCAAGGCCAGCACTGCGCCACCTGGCGAGAAGCGCTTTGGAGGTGCGCGTGTTTCTATCCATCGTGTTCTACACATGACCTGACGCTCTGTTTTAAGGTTATTGCAACCACGCCTGTAAGTGTCCAAGTACACCGCAGCGGATGGACGATGACCGAGTTGACCTCTTTCCCGCAGCGGTGCTCTTTCCGCCGTGGCACCGTCCGTACCTTCTCGCCCTCGAGGTAAGCTCTCTCGCGAGTATCCCATTCATAGACTGCCCACTGATACTGCCGAGCAATCGATCGGTATGGCTGCTGTCAAGATTGCGGAGCAGCTCGCAAAGGGCGCCACCGACGCCGCGAAGGCTAAGAAGTGGACAGAGGCGGCAAAGCAGCTGCGCTGGCCGTACGTCTTCCCATCACCTTCCCTGCTCTCTCGCTTACTAACCCTTTCGACTGCTAGTTACTGGGACTGGACCGATCCGGTCGTCTTGACCGATGGATTCCCCCTCGTTATCAAATCTCCAACCGTCCCAATCGTCTCTGCTGCAGGAACCACGGAGACAGTTCCCAACCCACTTGCGTTCTATAAGTTCCCCTCGCCGATGGATGGCGAGTTCAAGGACGTCCTCGTGAACGTGCCGTATTCGAATGGTGTGACGCAGAAGTCGTTCTTCTCGCAGTGGACTAGGACGTACAGGTGGCCTGGGGAGACGGCTACTCCGACGGACGATTACGACAAGGTTGACGCGTACGTTCCTTCTACTGCACACATTGAGTTGTGTTATTGACACTGGCGCTGTTTTATCCAGGGAGCTGAAGCGCCTGTGGGTTGACCTCCGTGCGAAGGTCGCGCATCTCTTTACGTACGAGAACGAGACGGATCCTACCAAATGGTCACTCCTGTGAGTCCATCTCATGCGCACCCATCGCCTACTTATCCCGGCTGGCCAGCTGGGACGAATTTTCGAACACGACCGTTCAGTCCGACCCTAGCAAGGGCGCAAGCTCTGTCTCCAGTACGTTCTCCCTCAGCGCTACACTTGTGTCGATTGACAATCTCTCCTTTAGAGTCTCTCGAGGCCGTCCACAACTCTATACACATTATAATCGGTGGCGCAGGCCATTTAGTACGCATCTTTGCTCGTCTCATGCATAGAAATGGATGAGCTCATACGTGTTACAGGGTCAGAATGATTACGCTAGCTTCGACCCCGTCTTCTGGTTACACCACGCGAACAACGACCGGTGAGTCCTCAGTCCTCCAGGTTCAATTGCACTCGAGTCGCACCGAAACTGATGTTAAGGAAACACGTAGAATTTACGCATTATGGGAGTACTGCTACCCGAATTACTGGGTCGGCGCAGGCTATAATAACAAGAACACCGGCAAGTTCACGTACTTCACGCAACCGACTGGAGGCACGTTCTACCAGCTCGATCACTCTCGTGTGGACCAGGTACGCATCCTCACTAGATAATATATGAGCCTAATAGGGAGTTTTTCCACTGTAGGCAACGGACATGTTACCGTCAGTTTGATCTACGTATGAGGATTGGGGACCTCTGTTTAACTCGCGACTAGGTTCCGCAAGGCACGTGACGCATATTGGACGCCGCAGGATGTCCGCTCTCTCGAGAATAGGCCTGACGTCCTTCCCAAATGTACGTTTCCATCTCTCTCCACATCACGACGTGACTCATGCGCGTCATTCTCCACGGCAGATTACTCCTACCCACCCGTCGACGGACTCGATGTCACTGCCTCTGCCACGGACGCACAACGCATCAAACTGCGCGCTAGGATGCAAGCCCACTTTGGTTTGCATGCCACAGTGGTCGAATCGAGTTACCGCACGCTTAATCACTCGTCACCCTTCTTTGCGAATACGATCCTCGACACTCTCCACGTCCCATCCGGCGTAAATGCCATCAGCAACTACAGGCATTTCCTCGTCAGCGTGACACTCAACGAGCATGCTTTCAATGATAGCTATACTTTCGAGTTGACGTACAAGCCGAGCACGGAGGAGGCTGAGGTGTCGACGCATGTCGCGGTGTTGAGTCGTATGTATACTTGCACTTCGTGCGGATGTGTCTTTGTAACTGACCCCTCTCGAAGGTCCAAAGAGCACCCGCTGCGCTGCGTGCCACGGACGCGCTTCTGTCGGCAACACAGTCCGCGGCATGATTCACATTCCCTCGTGTGTACATTCTGTAATATTCTCTTTGACGCTCCCTAGACTTTCTAATGCCTGGACTTCCTCAGGAGTCACGTCGCCTCTCTCCTGGACGACTTCCTCATCGAGGACACTACAGAGGACACCGAGGCCGATGTGATCAAGTCTGCTTTCTCTGGCAAGCTCATCGGGCGGGGCGGGCACGTCTTCGCCACCGCATGCGCCGGTCAGCCCGTACATGAAGCGGACAGGCTCGACGAATGCATCACACCCACCGTCAAGTTCTTCTCGGCGTATGGGGGGCTGTTCGGGGACGAGGGTCCACTGTCGTTCTTCGGATGGCAGGATCATCGCGAAGTGTTTGAGGGATGTTGGAAGAAGGGCACGTAGCCGCTTAATTCGGATGTCGAGATTCGTGCGACAGCAGCGTATGAAGCCAAACATGTTAATGTGTAGCACCAGGCTAACAACTCTATTCGCGAGGATACTTGGGAGCAGATCGGTGAGCGCCAGCGCAGGCCAGCGTCCGTAGCGCTGCGATCCGCGTCCGCAGGCGTACATTCAGGCGCGCAGCCACCCAGTAAGCGACTCGATGGTGTTACTGACTGCGCGGCGATTCGGTGCACTCCTGGCACCATACAGACGCTGTGAGGACACTCGCTGGGAAACATCCGCTTGACCAAGCTGGGACAGATCTGCAAGTTGAGCACTGCCAGCACGGTACGTATATCAGGACTCAACGACGGGCGGTAAAGACTGGATGAACTCCCAGTCATTACGCCGCCACGAACGTGATGTCGAATGCGACCGAGGCACTGGATGTAATTGCAACACGAGTGTCATGTGAACAGCTCAGATACGAGTCAGGACGGAGAGAACATAGCGATATGTAGCGAGAGACGGAGATGGAGACTATTGCGCTGATGATACAAATGCGATGTGGGAAGGAGACGGGAAAATGAAGAATGGAAGCAGGCGGACGGACACAGGGAATGTGGGAGGGTACTCATGTTTCATCTGGGGCGGAACTGGTCGTTGTGGTATGTATGCTGGAATAGGGCGAACGAGTTGAGGGATGCGATGCGGAAGAGGGATGTGCGCGGTGGGGGGTGGGGGTTTATGCGGCGACGGGGGAGTGCAGAACGAAGGAGCTGGGGGTAGGTGCGGGCGACATGGACTGCGGTACGCTCTGCGCAAGGATGGACGCTGAAGGCGCGGCGGCCGATATAGGCACAGGATAGGCGTCATCCACATCCATCGACATGCTGCCAACGCCATCGGCGATGGGCAGCACGGCCTCGTCGCAGAGCATCTTCATTTCCTTCTCCGCCGCTGCCAGCCGCCGCTCCATGCGCCTCTCATCCCGTGCGGCGATCTTCATGGCCTTACGTTCGGGCCAAGTGCTGAGGCACGCATGCTACACAGCCGTCAAGTCAGCCACGGGGCGGGAACGACGAAGCAGTACTGCAGCGACGCACGTTGTAGCGGTAGGCGTGATCAGCCTTGTAAGTCTGCAGTCGGCAATCAGAGCCAAACCTGAGGAGGCCGTAAGGAATCAGTGTATACGGAGGGAACCCAGTCGCGACGTACCAGCAGTCGTACTTGACGCGCTCCTCCGGCGCAGCCTGTTTCTTGACGGTCACCCACCAGACCCAGAGCCGCGCGTGAATCATCTTGTCGAGACACGTCTCGCACAGCAGATCCTTGCTCGTCACGCCGGAGAACTTGTCCTGCTTCAGGTACTCCTGGAGCTTGTCGTCCTCGACGATGGCGGGCAGGTCGCACAGCGAGTGCAGGACGCGCTCGAGGGTCATGTTCGGGACAGTGTCGAGGATGTCCTTGATGGGAGTACGCTGCTTGCGACGCGAGAAGTTGGCTGAGTCGTGCAGGCGCTCGTCCGGGGTGCCGAGGTAGTGCAGGAACAGCGGGCGCTCGTGCTTGTTACGACATAGCGGTCCCTGCAGCCAGTCCACCAACGTCTCGAGTCGCAGCTTGCGCGGCGCATGGTTCCAGTCTGCGTACGACGCTGACGCTGAGCGGGATTCAAGCGCGTAGGAAACGGGTCACGTACTGTACTCGTTCCATAGGCGAACTCCGGATTGCGCTTCGCACTTCGGCGTCCAACCTGAATGAAGGATAATCTTAGCAAACGGCGAGCGACGAGACGAACGTAGGCGCTCACACTTCAGGGCCAGTACCTCTGAAAGAACGACGATGGGCTTCATCTCGTACGGAATCCTGACCTCCTCCTCCTTCGGGCTCAGCAGCTGGTGCTCTTTGAATACGGTGAGGAGGTCCTCCTTCCACGCGTCGTAGCTTCCAAACCGCCAGATGTCGTTGCAGCGCATGTAGGCGCGCGCTTTTCGAGGCTCCAGGTATGCCTTGAGGACCGTTGCAGGACCGAGGCAGAGACAGGGAAGGCGGAGAGGTTCTGCAAAGCGTGAGACGTAGGTCCCGCGAGACAGAAGTGGACAACGTACCACGCCAGTCGCACGTAGTCTCCACCGGCAGACACCCGAAAACCAGCTCGTCCAACCAGTCGAGGACGCACTGGATGTCGTAGACATCTTGAGCCGTGTATCCGTCGTAGAAGAGCGGGATTCGGGTTGCGGCGGTCATGCAGAGCATCTGGACGACGCTGGTCGACCTAATGTACAGGCCGAGCAACCAGAGCCGATGAAGAGCTGTGCGGAACCGGTCGCTCTCTTCGAACGACAGCAGACTCGTCTTGTCCGTCCGCCGGTCCTTTTCCCTGCGTCGATTGAGAAAAGGAGTCAGGGGCAAACGAAGACGACGAGCAGGAGCACGACACGCACGAGCGACTGTAGAGCACCTCGAGCTGTTGAAAGAGACGCGCGCGCTCGACACAGATTGCAAACTCGCTCGCGGTCGGCGTGTTCCTCTTATCCTCTCCGAGCGGTTCGATGTCCTGGAGGAACCGCGCGCGGTCGGTGGGGTCGACAGGGCTGTAGTTGGGCATGATGGTCTCGATGCGGATAGTACGCAG
>KV425892.1:339201-406849 GCA_001632375.1 Exidia glandulosa HHB12029 | reverse complement strand
CCGTCACGCTTCGCACCTTGACCTCACGTTCCTGCCTCACCTACCTTGGCAGACGACCGTAGCACACAACAGTGTCACACCTTGCGCACTGGATTACTCAACGCGCTGAATTCGTCCTCGGCATGCGTGTCGTGCAGTGCGCGTCAGGACTTGGCAACAACGTCTCAGAGACGACAAATAGCCATGATTCACCCAAGGCGGCCTTGCGAACTGCACGGAGCGATTGCTGTTTGGTATGAGAAGGGATATACTACCGTAGCGTGCGGTCCGCTTGGGCTGGACGACGATTACGCAAAGTTCAAACCGAACTTTCAGCACGCCTTGGATTTCGTTGTGGTCCCTCAAGCTCGGACTACAGCGCTCACTTTATAGTCTCGTTGATCATGGCGACTTGTGACTTCTCCGTCTTGAGCCTTGTCGGTATGGTGCCTATAGATAAGGACTTTCGATGGATCCTACGACAGTCTCGCGCGACGTTCATGAACGCAGCCCAGACTCAGCCGCAGCCTCACCTCGCCGAAGCAATCGACTAAGATTGACACTATATAACACTCCACGCATCGGAGAACTTCTCCTCAGGCTGCTCCGCCTCCAAGTCAGTCTGCTTGGCTACAAGCTTCACCACCTGCGCATCGGTGAGTTTTACACGAATGCGCGCGTCGGCCGGGTGGAGGATAGGAAACCACTTTGCGCGCTCGGCCGTATACTGTCGAGCGACGCTCTGAGACATCCCGAGCCCCTTCGCCTCCGCTCGCAGAACCTGCGACCATTCTTCCGCTTCCAATTCCCGCTCTGCGATGTCGCGCACGGGACCGAGGAGAGTGAAAGTCCCGAGACCGCAGCGCAGGAGATGGACCCAGATCGCATGCATCGTCTTGTCGTCGTTCTCGAGCACAGGCCCTTCAAACGGCTCGGGACCGGCAGGAAAGGGCTCATCAGCAGGCTCCGGAAAGGTTTCGGAGTGCTTTGGGAGCCAGGTGAGAAGAAATGCTGATAGAGTGCGGAGCCACGTCTTGCGCGCGACGCGATCTTTGGATTTGGTGGATGGGGCGCAGCGGTGAAGATGCATCCAGTACGCCAAGTCGAGTAGATGGAATTCGGAATAAACGGCCTGTTTCGAGGGTTCTGCGCCGAAACGACGTCGAATGCCAGCGGAAAGTCTGGATGCATTCGTGCGGCATAATTCTAGGACGTCGGGCTCGCGTACGGTTTGCCGGAGAGGGTATTGCATATGAAGTGCCGTTGATACGACCTGTCGCTGTGCATTGCTCCTATGCGCAAAGTCGATGCTAGATGCCTCCTCCGCCAGCGTCTTGAAGAGATCCGACAGCGGGTCGATGTATTCGGCGCTGCCGCGCAGAAATCGACGAGGGTCGATGTGTTCCCAGTTCCGGTCTGGTTGGAAAGGATTACCGAACGCGCTGATAGGCCACGGACACACGACATGATGGTCGCCAGTAGGAGCTGGGACTCGCAAGACGGAGACCGCAGTGTCCCAGTGCGCGGGGTGGCGCGCGAGGTAACGCATGAAACGTGAGGCTTTGGCTTGGTTCGTATCAACCGTAGCGCGGCGTCCAAGTCTGACATCCAGATCGATTTCATCGAGGTCGAGATGAAATACGAGTTCCTGTGTATTGCCAGGATCTGCGACAGTCGGCCGTTCTTGTTCGTACGGTACGACCGAGTCGTCACTGAGCTCGCCTGGATCGTCTGCGCCGGCAGATTCAGAGTGCTCGAGCTTGAAACATTTATCGAGGAGTCGGGCGTAGTCGTCCGGGTGGTCCTCTACCCAATGAACGCTCTGGGACCAGCGTTAGCAGACGGTGGGCGTCGAGACAGCCGCGACTACTAACCTGCTCGCGACCATACTTGTGCAACAAATGTTCCTCGCACCGCAAGGAAGCTACGCGACGCTTCAGGTCGTCTATGTACTGCCGTAACTCGGCCTCGTTGGGTTCTGGCGCGGACGATGAAGGGACCGGAGGCAGCTGTCGAGGGAGTGGCGCGGGTGGAACACGTTTCGAGCGGTTGGAATCATCTTCATCAGAGCGGCGCCGCTTCCGATGGGAGGGCTCGCGATGTGAAGTAGGTTGCTGGTTCGCGACAGGAGTGTGAGCGGGATTTGGCCGTGTGTAGCGCGCGCGCGAGGATTCGGGGACAGACGACGAGCTAGCAATGTCTTGCGGTCTGGCAGGCAAAGGGTGATGAAGTGTTGGCAGACTCGATGCGGGAAAGCGTCTTGGCGTGAGGTCCTTCGGTGGCATGGCAGACAAGGGACAACCCACACGCGGTTATCACCGGCAAGACAACACCTGGGAATTCTCTCCTCATTAGAATGGCCAAGATCGTCAGAGTTGACGTCTGAAAAGAGAGAGAAAAACTGTCATTCGGAGTCGTTGGCTCCAGTGCATTGAAAATGCACGCTGTAAGCAGCTACAACTTTTACGCCGGCCTGCTGATATATAACAAACGTTTTCTCAGCGATGCCCACACTAGTACTGTTGCTCCGCGCAGCTTCCTTAGGCATCTATAATGAAACGGAGGCGCGGAACTGCCTGATGACCACGTTGTTTTGTTTTACAGGAAACAGTGTCAGTGTCGGGCTTCCACAATTGAATACATTCCTGGAAGGTTGTGAGCTCATGTAGCGCCAGAGCGTGGCTATCCGACGCATTAGTAGGTATCCGCGCCATCGGCTCTCCAACACGTAGTACGGTACGGTGCACGAGCGCGAAATGGAGCAGCCCCTCCTGTTCCTACTAGTAGACTGAACTCTTTGCCCTGAACGTGAGGTTTCTTCCGCTTTTCGCAACAAGCGGTGTTCCCCGCAGCTGAGGATGCAACTCTACTGTATGCAACTGTATCTTCACATCGAGCAATCCACGCCGACGCCGTGTGGTCGGTTCCTGTTGCGGCAATCAGTCCCGGCGCGGCAGCCCGGAGTGCCGTGCACGACACCGTTCCGACTCAGCACGTCACCTCACGCGACTTGCTCGAGACTATGGACGTCAAGCGCCCCCTCTACGCGTCCGACGGCGCGCGCACTCCTATCGCGCGTCTAGGCGCATTTGTTCTGCTCGCCGTGGTCGGTCTGGCGAGCGTTGGCAGCTATCTGTTCACCACCGACGTCGTCGAACACGTTCGGCATGTTGCCCCGGTCAACGCGCAAGCCATTCTGGCAACGTGTGCCGCGTTGGATGTTCCTGTAGCACCTCCGCACGACTTCGCTGAGCGCACGACTTCCGACCGCTTCGTCGAGGGCACGAAAGCGACTTTGATCAAGAACGCGACGATTTGGACGGGAAACGACGACGGAAAAGAGATTGTGAACGCAGACATCTTCATTGACAAGGGTATTATCAAGTTCGTTGGCAAGTCCTCGAAGCACTGGTTCACTGGCGAGAGCGGAGAGGTCACCGCGTTCAATACCTTCGATGCAGCAGGAGGATGGGTAACGCCTGGGTTTGTCTCTACACTCCTGATACCGCCCCTCCTAACGTAAGCGTATCAGTATCGTGGATCTGCACTCGCATATAGGCGTTGGAGCGTCTCCTCACCTGAATGGTAGAGTAACGAGTCCGCCTAGTTGCAAGCGGCCGCGTTCTGACACAGTCTGTATAGGTGCATCCGACACGAACTCGCGTCATGGTATCACGCAGCCTTGGTATGGACATCTTAACATGTGTGTTCTTGCTTAACGCGTGGGTAGGCTGCGCGCACTGGACGGTCTGAACACACATGACATGTCCTTCGCCCTGTCGATCAGCGGAGGCGTTACGACCTCCCTCGTCCTTCCGGGCTCAGCCAACTCCATCGGTATTGGCATCACGTATGATCACGAATGTCGCTCACCTAGAGTCCAGGAGGGCAAGGTTTCCCGATCAAGCTCCGTACCACGGCCGAGCGCTCTCCGTTCTCGAAATTACTCGAGCCGTGGTTCACTTACAACGGCTCCGGCATCAAGCCAGTGCACCCGCCGCGCTGGCGCTACTTAAAGTGAGTCCCACGATGCACTTCAATCGGCATCTCTGAGTCTAAACCGATATTTCAGGCAGGCTTGCGGAGAGAACCCCTCACGCGTGTACGGTAACACTCGAATGGACAACATCTACGCCATGCGGTATGTTTGTTATTCTGCGGGCTGAGAATCATCCTTATATGTGACTATCTTCAGTGTCGCGTACAACGAAGCGCGCAAGGTTAAAGAGGCGCAGGACGCGTACTGTGTGAAGGCGCAGAGCGGACAATGGGCGGAACTTGGAGAGTTCCCGGAGAGCCTGCAATGGGAGATGCTAGTAGACGTCCTACGCGGACGCGTCAAGGTCAACACGCACTGCTACGAAGCGACTGGTATGTCTCGTTCAATCAGCTGTGGAGGATGGTGCGCTTACAGTCTTACAAGACTTGGACGGACTCGTGAGGGTTAGCGCGTCTTCACTGTCATTTAGATCATTGTCTGATCGTCCGTGCAGCTCTCGAACGAGTTCAAGTTTCAGATCGAGGCGTTCCACCACGCGCATGAAACCTATCTCGTGCCGGAAGTGCTGAAGAAAGCGTACGGAAAACCACCTGCCTCTGCTCTTTTCGCAACCCACGCTCGGTACGTGCTCGCTACATATGTATTCGTGACCTGTGTCTCTTACGCTTCTCATTCAGCTTCAAGCGCGAGGCATACAGAGGTTCAGAGTTCGCACCGAAGATTCTTCATGAGAACGGTCTCCGCGTCATAATGAAGGTAAGTCCGTCAAGCAAAACTTAGTTGGTCTCGCGTTCTGAAAGACGGGCGAAGAGTGACCACCCGGTACTGGACTCGCGGTTCCTTGTCTTCGAGGCGCAGCAAGCGCATTATTACGGTCTACCGTGGAACGTCGCGCTCTCCGCTGTCACGACCACACCAGCCAACGCGCTTGGTCTGGATCATCGGATTGGCTACGTCCGCAAAGGTAAGGCGATCCTATTTACATACATGACCCTGTCGTTAATTGTTTGAAACTGTGCAGGGTATGACGCCGATATCGTGCTTTGGGACGTACACCCACTATCCATCCCGGCTGCACCAAAGCAAGTATTCATCGACGGTATCCCTCAACTAGCGCATCCTCATCTCGCCAAGTCAAAGGCCGAACATCTGCAAAAGCTGCCTCAGCCGCCGAACTTTGACGAAGAAGCTAAGAAGGCAGTCGAATGGGAGGGTCTGCCGCCTCTGCATCCGAAACAGAGCTGGAAGGGAACAGTAAAGTTCGTTCAGGTCGGCACTCTTTGGACGGGCCCGGGTCTTCAGGCAAAGACGCTCTCGCCGGGTCCGTCTACTGTCATCGTGCGGGGTGGACGCGTCCTGTGCACCGGTACTGGATGCTCGGACTTCCAGGGTGACTCGGAGGTTGAGGCGACTGTTGACCTTGCCGGCGGCGCTCTGGCGCCCTCTCTCATTTCCTACGGCTCGACTCTTGGACTTCAGGAGATACCTCCTGAGCTTACGACGGGTGACGGTATTGCTCCTGACGCGCTCCGTGGACCGATTCCTGCTATCCTGGGTGGAGACGGTACTCTCATCAGGGCGGTGGACGGTTTACAGTTCGGTGGTCGGGACGCTTTGTAAGTCTGTGCATTCGTTTCAGTTGGATCGAGACTGAAGACTCGAAAGGCTCGCGTACATATCCGGCGTCGGGACCGCCATTACTGGCCCTGTTCACGCGGGCGTCATTGGAGGTCTTAGTACGGCTTTTGCACTTGGAGCGCCCTCCAAGCTTTCCAAGGGCGCCGTGAAGCAACGCGTCGTCGCGTTGCATGCATCTATCAGTAAGGGAGGTCCCGTCAGTATCAGTACACAGATCGCACTTCTTCGCCGCCTTTTACATGGCGATGGACCAGGGGACGCTGGCAAGCACTTCAAATCGGCTGGAAATGTGTGTTTTTCTCTCATCCTCTCATTTTGCGACTGATTCTCGCAGGGAGAAATCCCGCTTGTGATCGATGTTCAGGGCGCGGACGAGATCGCGACGTTGTTGGAGTTGAAGGAGGAAGTGGAAACGGAGTTGGGATCCACCATCAAGCTCAGTATCGCAGGCGCGACGGAAGCGCATCTCCTTGCCAAAGAACTGTGCGTATAACTTCTCCTTTCATGTACTAGGTCTCGCGGAGACCCACGCCTTTCAGTGCCGCTGCCGGGGTTGGCGTCTTGATCACTCGCCCTCGTCCATTCCCATCTCAGTGGAGTCAGCAGCGCCTGTGAGTGCAGCCGATTCAAAGACTACGCTGCAACTTCACATTCATGTACATTTGTGCAGTCTTCCGGGCCACCCTCTCAGCGCCCACAGCGCTGTCGACGAGCTCCTCGCGCATAACGTGACGGTTGGTCTTGGCGAAGGTGACAAAGCCCTGGCACGCAACGCTCGCTTCAACCTGGCCTGGGTACGTTGACAAACGTCGTGCTGGGATGATGTACTGACCGCCGGCCAGATTTACCATGAGGCCGGCGGACGCTTGAGCAAAGAGGACACCGTATCCCTCGGCTCGTCCAATATCGCCGCTCTTTTGGGTGCGGAGTACGATGCAACTGACCTCGTTGCTTATCACGGCGGGGACATCTTTGACTTTACTGCGAAGGCTGTGGGAACAGTCTCGTCTTCTCGCGGCGTAGTAGATATCTTCTAGCACAATAAACCGAGAGGCAGAAGCCCCTCTTTGGGTTTTCAGGAACAGCGAGAGAATACGCGCGTGTATGACTAAGCCCAGCATGTCGGTCATTCGCGCCAGTCACGTGCCGTCTCGACTTTACGGCTGCCGGTCTCGCGGAACGACGACGGGGCACGGAACGAAGCACGTTCAAGGGCTGACTGTTTTTGCGCTCTAATTTGCTGCGTCTGGAGCCCGTGCAAGGCCTCGTGGGTGGGAGAGAATTGTATTGAAGGATCCGCGGCTGATCGGAACCTAACCCCCTATCCCCGAGACGCCCACTTTATCCCGCGCAGCCTCTCGAGCCGCCTCTAGAAGTCTTGTCGTGACGTCGCGCTCGGCTCATTCCGCATCTTTCCCTCTTACCACCACCATCTCCCTTCCCCCGCTCCCTCCCTCGTCGTCGTCGCCGCCGTCCTCACCGTCGCCACCATCGCCAATGTCGTCGACCCACCACACTCCTTACACTGTACGCCTAGCACGTCCCTCATCTCTGCCTCGTGCCTGACGCCCCCCTACTCCAGACCTCCTCCTCGTCGCCGAACCCTATGGCGGTCGACGGCATGGTCCCGACGGCGAGGACCTTCCTATTCCGCGACGGCTTCCGCAGCCTCAAGGCGTACGCTCATTCAGTTGCGTGCTCGACGCCGACCCTGACTTGGCGTTAAGGGTTGTTCCACGACCGAGGTCCACGCACAAGGCCGAAGATACGATGGGACGACCTGCTCGCACGCCCGTCGACTCTCCATCCTCCCCTTTCCCCAACGTGTTCGCCGACTCGGACACGAGCTCCTCGCCCGTCGCGCACCGTACCCCTCTGAACGGTACGTCTTCCTACACGCTACGCGTATCTACGAGTCACTCACCGCGACTTTAGGGCACTTCCTCGCCGGGTATGCGTTGCGTCTACCACTCTACTTCTCGAAGATTCACGGTGACACTTCATTAGATTCGCTGACATCGACATGGAGCGTGTGAGCGAGGGCGAAGAGCGTTACACCTTGCGAGAGGGTCCGGGGCGTGCACCTGCGGCGCCCGCCCATGGCATACGACGCTCGCGCGAAGGTCTGTTCGCCTCTACCTCGACCTGAAGACAATCGCTCACGAGTTGAGCTAGCTTCATCTTCCCCGTCCGCACGTCCTATGTACGATCTCCATCTCACCCAACGTGCCCCTATCTGACGATATCTCTGCTCGTCGTGCACGTAATAGGGCCAAGCGTGTGCGGGGTGCGGACTCCGTCAAGCCAGAGGACGACTCCCTTCCGCCGATCAGGCTGCCCAGGCTCCCCATCCAGCAACGCAAGAAGGGCCGCGCGGGCCTCAAGACAGCTTCGAAGAACTCGGGTTCGGGTCCCAGATTTGATGGTACGTTGCGCATGTGGGAGAAATCTAGACTGATGAATCTACAGCCGAGCTCACACGAGCGATGTTGGTACTTCGTGCTACGCGGTAACGATTACCTGATTGTCGCGCGTAGGCACTTCGAACCTCGCGCACGGACGGAAGCATCGTCGTATGTCCTGTGTCTGGCACTCCATCCATTAACTCATCGACAACACAGCGTCGTGACAGCCGAGAATACCACACTGAGCCCGTTCGAGGTGCGAATTCGTCACAAATATTCGTACTCCTGCCGCATACTTATGACGCTCAGCGTGACCTGTTTGCCTGGGTCGACCAACGCGAGAAACAGAATGCAACCGCGGTGAGCTTTCGGTCGCTCCGTTTCGTTTCTTGGACTGATAGTTGGGGCTTCACGCGCGCAGTTCGGCGTCTCGCTCGGACACGGTGGCGCATTCAAGACCAGTAGCCTTCAGAACGCAGCCAAGATCTTCTGCGCCGTGATCGCCTGCGGGAAGGCCAAGCAGGGTCGCATCGGGCGCCGCCAGAGAACGCTCATCGGTTCGTCGTCGTGCTGTCGCATCGTTGGAAGAGCGTACTCACGTGCGGTTTCCAGCCGTCGAGGACGAGACTCATGCGGATTGGGCTGAAAACTTCAAGAACCACCCTACGCTAGCCGTCCTGCACAACGTCGAGGAGTACTGTACTACCTGACGCTCGCTGAGATCGACGACTTCGATGTCATCATCACTACTCCAAAGGTAGAACTCAGTCGTGGCTGTCCTAAAAACCACATTGACCTTCTTCCAGTTTACATCTCAGTGGCGCGCGCTCGCTGATGTGATGTGGGATGTGCGTTGGCTCGTTCGCGAATATGATATTTGCTGAATCATGACTCCCTGCTAGCGCGTCATCACCGAAGGCGGCGTGTATGTGGAAAGCAGGAGGCGCGCGGATTATCATTCACTCGGCGCGCTTCGTGGCAAGGCTCGATGGGTGCGTGGTTATTTCATCCGTCGTGATGTTCCTAATGCCGGCGTATGCATCAGGCTGTTATCCCCTCAACGATGGTGCGTCACCGTGACTATTGCTTTCGCACTGCCCTCTAACATCATTTACAGTCCACGGCCGCAATCGTTCGTGTTTGAGTTTCCCTTGCGGCGTCTTCTGAATGTGGCGTAGCAATGGCCCATGTTGCTCGAATGCCTGAAGATTACCTCGGATCCCAACTACGGAACCGGCCCAAAGAGGGAGTGGAAGGACAGGGTCGCTGTGAGTCTTGCTCTTGCTTTCGCCGTGAGTGTGATAGTCAACTTGGTGCAGGTCATCGTGGGGGAGGTGTGTCGGTAAGAGGAGATGTTTTCC
This sequence comes from Exidia glandulosa HHB12029, assembly GCA_001632375.1. Taxonomy (NCBI): domain Eukaryota; kingdom Fungi; phylum Basidiomycota; class Agaricomycetes; order Auriculariales; family Exidiaceae; genus Exidia; species Exidia glandulosa. Next base: position 397,466 of record KV425892.1, on the reverse strand, counting down.
TTCTGTTGTTGCTTTGTGAGACGCCTGCGAGCGTTTCTGTTCCGTATTTCGGTTACGTTTACGTTTGCTCACGCGTTCCGTAATGTCCTGTCTCGCCATGTTCATTGTGTGTCCAACGCACGTCCGCTCCTTGTTTGCCATGATCGCTCACGACCGCCCGTTGTTACGACGTTACGTTTTACGCCTAGATACGTTTATCATTTCCAATACGAATCTCACGCTGTGTCACTCCTCGCTTTGCCGTGCGATCCTGTCAGTGCACGCCGGCGTCCAGGGGTGACCTGAGACCTCGTCGACAGATTCACGGCCACAGTGGCGCGTGAACTTGTGGTACAGTATATGCTGCAATCTTAGTCTCCGTTGCAGACTTTACGGACGCATGATAAGTAGTCGATGCTAATGCTGCAATCTTGCGCCAAGTGTAATGCTGACTCTTGAGCTCAGTCAAGTAAATGCTCGAATGTGTCGAGCTCATGCGATGAGACCTTTTTGGGGACCTTTAGACAAGTCCGAGGTAGCTTTGCATGCGACTATAGACGTACGTTAAGCTTGCCAGCTTGGGATTTCGCAGACGCTTTCTCAGCGATGCGCACTGTTCGCTCGCCCGGATATCCAACTATCAACGCATTACTTGACAGCCGAATATGTACTGTATTGAAGGGGAAAAAAGGTCGAGCTGGTGCGACTCCAGCTCTATCGGCAACAGAACCCGCTCAGAGCGGGATCTGCGTTCTCTGCTCCGGTAGTACATTACTATTACGGAGGTTGCCGCGCGCCCAGGGAGTGCCACTTGTCTACGGTTCCACTGGGTCTTTGCGTATCTTGAATGTCGTACGTTGGTTATCGTGTGTTGAATGTTGAGTTAATCGACAAGGGGCGCGGAAAGTGCGGTTCGCGATCGCGGAATTCGCGGCGCAACTGACGGCCGTTCCGCACTCAGCTGATCGAGACATCCTCTGGGATTCCTCCTAGTACCTCATGCGACCTCTTCGCTGGCGGCAGCGTCTGGACAATTCTGGACCACCTATCGTCGTGGCGCTCCCCAGCACGCTCTGAGGCCACGAGCGGAAGGGCAGGAACATGCGTTCAGAGAGAAGATCGTCAATCGCCTGCCGCGCGGTGAAGTTGTTGCGGGTAAAGGGACACTGCAGCAACACCCGAACAGATGTACGTGGTACCTTCACCCCACCACCAGTTTAGATGCAGACCTCAACCGAGGGACACTTGCACTACAGTCCGACGCACAAGCAGGCAGTGTCTGCGGGATACCACAAGAACGGTGTCGTTGTCTAGACAGCAGCACTCTACCAGTGGCTTCCACTGTTACGGGCTGAACGAGGGGAAGACGCGGGACTCAGTCCGAGTCGGGATCCGCGCGTATCTGCTCCGCCGTTGCCAGGTACTCGACAAGACCAAAGAGAAACTGAGAGCCCCATGAGCATAGCTGTAGGTAGGAAAGCGCACATCGGTCCGTCGTTGGCGGGTGGTGAAATGAAACGAGTGGCGGCCTGATCAACCGCCGTCAGCGTGGAAGCCGTGACGATGTTGTCTTCAGACCAGTGAGGGGTATTGCCAGACCACCAGACACTGCGCAGTACACGGGTAGAGAACAGAGCATTGGGACTAGATCACAATTGCTGCAGGGTGGGTCTACTAAAAGGTCGAATTCGCGAAGCTGACGCAAGTTTGATCGCTGCATAGCCAGAATCAGGCTCTGTAGCGCTCTTTTTCGTTGCAAATGTTACGTTGAATCTCGAGCCAGTCAGCCTGAGCAACATAACGGCGTCCAGAGAGTATGAGCTCGCGCAGCGTGCAGTTTCCAGTTGTGGCGTACAACTAGGCGGTAAACACCAGCCCTAGTATGTTACCGGCCGGCCATAAGAAGAGGTAGAGCTTGGGATAGAAGATAAGGCGTTTGTGCGGCCGTCGAGTAAACGGGCAGAGGTCAAGGTGCGAAGCGTGACAGGACCGTGTGACGCGACGGAATCCCTCTTGATCCCGAACCACGACCATGCGTGCATCCTTACAGCGATGATAGACTCTCCAGACGATGCACGGTATCCTGGCAAGGGAATCCTGAATCCGGCTTCTGTACAGCTACCGGGCTGCACTTGGGCTGCGCGACACGTTCAGGACGAATTTCCGCTTCGCGAGTTTTTAGTTTTACGAGTTGCAACGACCATGGACATTCTACAGGCTCACACTTGCAGGGGCGAAGGCCCCATGGACCTATGGCTCTGTATAACAACTTATAGGTTCATACTTGAGTCACTCGTCACCGCTGGTAACTTCACTGGGTTTCCGGACAAGATGAAACTACGCACCATGAACCGAGCCCTCAATATCAGCGAATAACCCGGACTTGTACAGGTATGAAGGCCCCAACTACTACGGACGAAACGCACGCTTTCCCGCAATGAGGGTCTTGATTCTATCGAGATTACACCAGCACAAACTTCCTCCACAAACGCCCGGCTCTAACCTGAATAAGGGCGCATTACTGTCGTGCGATGCCTTCTACTCTCGTACAAGTATGCACTCTTTCTTATGTAGGTTGAAACTGACGTCGTGACGCTGAAAGAAAAGCCTGCGCTGGCAATTCCATCGGACCACGAGATCAGTGCAAGTCTTCGCAAGTCCCGTTAAGATGTGATCTCATCCATATTTTCACTCTCTCTGATACCATTCTTGGTGGATGAACCAGAGTTGCCAGGTGGTGTTCCGAAGTTCTCGACCGACGAATCTGAGGCGCAACGGAGCCCACGACCTTCAAGTACATTCGATCCTGACGTTCGCAGCGTCGTGTGTACAGGCGACGCGGCCGTCTTCATAGAGACTACTGTACTGCAGTGTAGCTCGGAGTTCCCTTCAGTGAGGATAACACCGTGGCGCGCCGTCGAATGCGCTGCGAATTCCGCGATCCGTACCTCCTGACCCAGCCACAAGGTCAGACTCCAGGACAGCGGTGTCCAGGCCGCGGGCCATCCTTCGCTACGGTGATCGACCGTCGGAGCCGAGACAGCAGAAACCCGGTATGAGCGGGCCTGTTAGCCACATATAGCAGCTGGTGCGAGTTGTGATCTTGCAAGGGATTATGTAACTGCACCAGCTGAAACTTTTCTAAAAGTTTCCAAAGTACTTCAAGTTTTAGAGCAGCCCAGGACGTGTATGTAACAGGTTTACATAGAGAGAGAGAGACAATGTGACCTACTGTAATACGTGTGTGCTGAGGCTCGACGGAACCTACTAGACATTGCTTCTGATTTAGTTGCAACCCGCAACTTTGCGTGCACAGGAAACGTGGCCATCTTCATAGAGGCTACCGGGATGCAGTGTCCATACTGGTGCTCTGAGTCCCTCTCAGGAGCAGTAGGTTGTCCCACACGCCGTCGAATGCGCCGTTAGTTGCGCGGGCCGTGCCTCCTGACCTAGCGACCACGCAAGAATCCAGGACAGCGGTGTCCAGGCCGCGGGCCATCCTTCGCTACGGTGATACACCGTCGGAGCCGAGAAAGCAGAAACCCGGTATGAGCGGGCCTGTTAGCCAGCAGTTGGTGTGAGTTGTGATCGCAAGAGATCATGTAACCGCACCAACTGAAACTTTTTCAAATGTTAAAGTACTTCTGGAGTAGACCCGGACGTGCAGAAAGCTGTCTGTAACAATGTTGCGTAGAGTCAGCGTCGTGCGGTGTTGTTTTGCCGGTGATACCCGCTTGACTTCTCACGCTTCGAGATGCGTGTCCTCCGGAGCGCTGTCGTTGCCGTGCTCGCCGCGGCGCACGGCGCGCTCGCATTACACGCTGAAGACGCGGGCAAAGTGGACTGGCACAAGTCCTTCATCGGGCTGCCGCTCCCAGGACGCGAATTCACACCAAATTTCCACCGCGTCCCGCCATTTCGCTTTAAGCAGAGCTGGAAGAGCGTCATAATCACCGCGACGCAGGCCAACGTGCTTGCCGGTATCAACCCTGCAGATTCTGCTATAGGTGCGCGTCTCGTTGCGCGTCGTAGCCAGTGCTGACGGCTGACAGTATGGCGTAGAACATACGAGCAGGACGATGTAATTGTCAACATGAAATGTAACGACGACGGTAAGCATTCTTGTTACTGGTATACAAGAGTCTAATAGTCTGTAGTCGTTGCGTTATACGGACGCGGGGAACCCACCGCCGAAAACAGCGAGCTCGACCCGCGCGGACCCGTCGTCGTCGCCGCGCTCTCCGGTCCCGGCGGCGCCACTCTACGCGTATTCGAGGCTACAACCGGTCTTCTTACTTTCGAGGCGCGAATGCACACGCCAGGCGAGGCGCTGCTGACCCAGCCCATCACGCTCTCCAACGACATTGCGTTCGCTATCGAGGAATCCCCAGATGTCTTTGTGCTCACCAACGGCGCGTCGGTGACTCGCGTCCATGGCTTCTTCGGTACCAAGACTTGGAGATGGAACTCTCCAGATGCTGCGTGAGTTCATTCACATCGTGGTAGCTGTAGAGGGCAACCTGTCAGGGATGTCACAGTGGTGGAAACTCGTGGGAACTCGAGTGGAAACTCGGAGTGGAAACTCGCGAGCGGAAACTGTGGAAACTCGCAGGTTCCGCCAGTTTCCAGTTTCTACTCGACGAGTGGAAACGGCGGAAACTCACCGCAGACAGTTTCCACCCGCAGTTTCTGCCGCAGCCCGTTCCCATCGAGTTTCCGTTGAGTTTCTGGGGATGTCACAGCTGGGTCCGGAAACTCGACACACAGTTTCCACAGTTTCTACCCACCGAGTTTCCATGAACTGTGACTTCCCCTTATGCGCACGCGTATACCTTTAGCCTTACTAACGACCTGCAGGTCATCCGTATTGTACACCAAGCTCGCCACTAGCACCGCAGCGGTCTACGTGATTGGATTCGTCAAGTCCATCCGGTCCTACACCCTCCAAGTTGTCGCTCTCGACGCGAAAACGGGCGTCGAGCTCGCCAGCATCAACGTCCCTTCCGACATCGCGGACGCACAAGACTCGATCGTCACTGTCTCCCTCAAGGCGATCGGCATCCCGTTCGTCGTCTGGACACAAGACGGCAAAGCAATGTCGCTCGCCCTCACACCCGAACTCGACGCCAAACCACAAGTCGTAGCAGACGGCAAGTTCGTTCGCGTTCTGGACGTCAACCTCGAGCTTTCGGGACTGGTCGTTGGGATTCGTCCTGATGGATCCGCGCAACTGCTTCGCGTGGACGAGGCGAAGCGGACGGTCGTCACGTCGTTCGAGTTCCCGATGAGCGCTACGAATCCGCGCCAGTACTCCGAGTCGGACTACGCGGGCACTATGGACCGTCAGACGCGCCCTTACGTCGCGCGTACCTTCTGGACGAACGCGCAACACGTTGGCGCGACGCACGTACTCTCCACGCATGACGGGCGTATCAGCGGCACGGGATTCCGCTTCGACACGCTCGCTCATGGCTTCATCGCGCGCGGTTCCATCGACTGCGCTTCGCCGGAGCCCAACGTCGTTGTCAGTCGCACGCTCGTCACATCTAGTACTGGCGCCTTGCAGCTCTGGCAGGCGGAGAAGCTGGTATGGGACCGCGACGAGGGGCTGTCAGCCGCTTCTGCCGTCGAGTACGTCGACTTGCCAGAGCGTAAAGCCGTCGTCGCGCGTACAGGCGCCGAAAGCTTCGACGAGCGAATTGCGCGCCATATCGGCGGCCTGAAGGACCTCCCGAACTACATCGTCGCATGGTCGCAGCGTTTCCTCGCTAATACGTACGTGTTGGAGAGCGGAGAGCTGTGGCGCGATCCCTTCGGGTTCCGTAAGGTTATCGTCGTCGCGTCGCGCTCGGGAAAGGTGTACGCACTCGACTCGACGAACGGCAATGTCGTCTGGTCGAAGCTTCTTGGTACCGACGCTCGCGGCGGTGTTCTTGAACCCGTTCGTATGTTCGTCCTCAAGACCGCTGCGGAGACGAGCAGCCCCGAGATCGTCGTATTCGTACAACATCATCCTCCTGGCGTACGTCTTTCCAACCACTCCAGAGCGCGCCATCGTGACTGACAATATGTTTTCAGGAACCATCGGAAACCGTCGCGTACCACTTCAACGCTCTTGATGGCGAGCAAGAGGGCATGAAAGGCGTCGCTGCATTGTCCGGCATGCTCCTCTTCAAGTCTCCGCTCCGCGACGCATACCTCCTCCCCGGCACACCTCGCGTCGTCGTACTCGTAGACGGCGACCTCAAAGTGCACATGTACCCACAGAGCGAGGACGCCGGCATCGCATTCGCCAAAGTCGGCGAGTCGCTACGCTTCGCGCTTCCGGCGACATCTTCGCTCGAAACGGCGCATCAGCAGATCGTGGGTTACGCCTCGCCGCTGTCGCAGGTGTATCCGTTCCAGGCGCAGGAGCTGTGGCGTACGGCCTTCGCGCCGGGAGAGGAGATCGTCTCGGTCGTTAAACGGCCACACGAGCCGATAGCATCGTTCGGCAAAGTCGTAGCGGGCAAGAAGACGCTGTATCGGTACTTGAACCCACATCTCCTTGCGGTCGTCACGTCCACGCGCTCCGGACCTGTCCCGTCCAACTCGTCTTCGTGCGCTGTGAACATCGTCGACGGTGCGAAGGGAACGATCGTATACCGCGCACAGGTCGCTGCGCGTGGAGCACCGTGCGACGTCAAGCTCGCGTTTGCGCAGAATTGGTTGACGTATCATTATTACGATCCTGCGAACGACGGGCAAGATGCTGCTAAAGGCTACCGCTTCGTCACGCTCGAGCTCTATGAAGGGCATGGGCCAGATGACAAGTCGTCTAGGTGCGGAATCTTGTGTGTTGTGTAAGAGTACTGCGCGCGTTCTGATGCAACTTCCAGCCCGGACGTGTCTGCGTATTCGTATGACACTGTACGGGTTCACGCTGTCGAGAACAGCTTCGTTTCGACGAGCAGGGTCGTCGCATTGGCTACTACCACGACGAAGTACGGGATCACGACGCGTAACCTCATCGGTACGAACTTGCCTTATCAACTGAACTGCTCTGGTACTTATCCCGCTGCAGTTGCGAACTCGAAGAACCAGCTCGTTTCCATGCCGCGCCGACTCCTCGACCCGCGGCGTCACAAGGGCAAACCGACCTCTGCAGACCAGGAGGAAGGTCTCATCCCTTACGAGCCGCTCGTGCCAGAAGATCCGCGCATGATTATCTCGCACAACTACCAGGTTCGTCCAGTGCATTGCGTCGTTCCCGCGCCCCAGGCTAATGTAACGTCTTACAGGTGCATGGCGTGCGCCACATCGTGACATCGCCCGCGTTGTTGGAGAGCACGAGTCTTGTTCTCGCGTATGGCCTGGACTTGTTCGCGTCGCGTGTGACCCCGAGCGGGACGTTTGACCTTTTGAGCGAGAGCTTCAATAAACCGCAGCTCGCGCTGACGGTCTGTGGACTACTCGTTGCCATTATCATCGTGAAGCCCATTGCACGCAACAAGCTGTTGCGCCAAAAGTGGTACGGATAGATGCAGCTATATAGAAGTTAATAGGATGGACGGTTTTCCTTTTTCTCGAACAAGTGCTCAGAGGGAAGAAAGCGAAGTAATATTTGACAGATTGATACAGCGAGGGCTCACGGGGGACGTAACACGATAGCATACTACCTAAGATGAACAGCGTTTCATTGCACAAGCCCGCCGACAAAGCGATGCAACCCTCCCACAAGCTGGGCCGTCTCCGCGGCGCCTGGAAGCTTGCTCTTTTCGACTGCGCGCTTTGTGTTGGTGAGCAGGTCCGACAAGTCTGCCTTGAGCTCCCGCAGCGTCTCGCTCTGCACACAGTCCGCGTCTAGTTCGCGGCGTCCAACCCACAGTGCGAGCTGCGCGGTTGCAAATGTGACGATTGTCTCGCAGACCTGGAGTGTTGACGACATGGACGTCTTGTCGACCGTGTCGGACCGTACAATGTCGAGGACGCAGTTGACGGTTTCGAACAGGGTGCCGAACGATGCAGGGGCGCGGTGGGTCTTGTTGATGTTCTGGGAGTGATCAGCATACAGCAAGAACTGGGATGGATGGTGCTTACGGGGATAATGAAGACATTGCCATCAACAGGCCAGTCGGCTGAACGGCGCAAGAAGACGGTGTCCGACGCTGTGATGACGCTGAGGGTGGACACGACGTTGGCCGTCAAGGAAAGGAAGCGTCGGACAAGTTCTGCGCGGGGTGGTTTGGCGGACTGGGGCTCTATCAAGCTCTCGAGGTGGTTCTGATGCGTAACGGCGTAGTTGAGATGTTGGAGCAACAGCAGACCGCGCTGTGCATATGCACGAAGGATTGCCCTTGCCGCTGTACCAACTGCGGGGTCGCCACGGTACATCTCATCGTCTGCTGCGGCATGGGCGCGCGAGAAGGCGTAGAAGAACCCAACGACTCGCTCCAGCTCCTCAAGGAATGCAAGAGTCATGGACTCCTCGACTTGCCATGACAGCGCACGCTCCAGTTGAGCGCCACAGACTTGTACGAACCCGATGGCATCTTCTGCGACCCGGGCTGACGCGCCACCTGGTGCTGAGTTACTGAGCGTGGCCGTTACAATGGACACGATGGTACACCACATCCAATGAGCTGGTGACCTATCTGTATTGGCATCAATGCCTCCGACCGCGAGTAAAGGCGTCAGGTTGTTGTTGCAGTAGGCTGCGAGCGCGCTTTCTTGGGCTAATCTTTCTGCTGCGGAGGGGTTCGCAGAGAGGGCAAGGTGCAGCTCTAGTACCTGCCGAGCAAAGACGGTGTCCTCGAGAGTCCCACGCAAGTTACTCCGCGAGAATAGGTCGAGGGTTGTGCGCAGCAAGTTGGTCTCTTGACAGCGATTCAGCCAGAAGGTCGACCAGAGTTCAATCTCGGGTCGAATGCACTGCTCAAAGACCGCGACAAGCAGCTCGACATCTTGGGACAGGCTGACGTCTGCAGTTGGCCCAACCATGTCGAATGTAGAGCGCAGCGCATCGATTGCGAATGTGACGCAAGTAGTGAATGCGGCTTTGAACGTTAAGCGTTGGTCGGTCTTGAACGCCTTCTGCGAGCCGCCAATCTTGCGCACCATGCGTACGGTCACATAGATGATCTGTACGAGCGGAAGATGGTATTGCGGGACGCTCCTGTCGCGTAGGGACTCGGCGGGCGGGAAGACCGTGCTCGATACAAGGCCTTCCACGTTGCCGGACAATGTTGCCAGGCTGTCTTTGTCCTTGTCCTTGTTGGCGCCTTCGTGTCCGAACCATGCGGTCTCGAGAAGGCCGAGAAGCAGGCCGAGGCGTTCGGTGTGCACGACGGCCATGACCTGACCAGTGCGACTTTCCCCGCTCACGTCTGCAGCGATTTCGGCGGCGGTGGCCAGCAGTGATGTGGTGATGGCTGCATCTTCGCGTAACGAAGATGATACGAGCTGTAGGACCTGCCGCCATGCTTGCGTGAGAGCCGTTTCAGCATCTGCGAGGGACCAGTTGAGGTTCACGGAGCATGCTCTGAGTAGTACTGCCTGTGCACGCTGCTGTTCGAAGTCGTCGCCGTTCAAGTCGTGCGTCAGGCGGTTGCGTAGGAGGGAGAGGTCGAAGAGGTATCCATCGCCGAATTCGCGCTGCTGCTCGTCTACGACGCGCTCCAATGTCAGCGCCGGGTACGCCACAGCAACGTCTGCGACAAGACTCGCGTGCAGGTCGGGGTTGAAGGAGTTGGCCACTGCATGCGCCACTTGGCCGGCGAGCTTCTTCTCATCTGTGAAGATGTCGAGCAGTCGGCGTAAGCTGTGCGTCTCGCTGCCCTTGCCCTTTGCGATGACGCCAGGTGGGTCGACGTTGACATCGAGAGCGAGGATATGAAGTGCACGAGACTTGGCGATGACGCGGTGAGCGTGTGACGCCACAATATCGTTCAGATCGGATACGATCTCGCCGTCAATGAGCTCAATGCGCGATGTATCCGTCGCCGGCGGCGCTCCAACTTCTGCGAGCGCAATGTCGGCAAGAGTCTGTGCGAACTGCGGGTCGCGACGAGTCGACTGAAGCGCGGCTTTGTGCTCTAGCGCATGTTGCCATACTACGTCGAGGAATCCAAGCGCCGACGACAGGAGCTGTGGGTTGCTCTCCCACAGGCCCTTCCAGTTGCGAGTCGTTTGCACGGCAACTTGTAGGGCTGTCAGCTTCGAATCCGTCGACTCCTTCTGCTCGTCCTTCTTGTCCCCTTCTCCCTCCTTCTTCTCTGCGTCCTCTGCCATATCCCGCACAGGAACATTGAACGTGCCGGCGATGAAGAGTCCGGCGAATGCAGGCTGCGCGTCGACAGCAACGGACATAAATCTCCAGACGGCGTTACGCAGTATGAGTTCGTCGTATGGGTGTCGTGCAATGCGAACCATAGCCTCTGCCGTCGCCACAGGATCGCTCAAGTGTCGAGCGAGCGCGAGGGGCTGAGCAAGAGCAGACACCGAAGCGCAGAGAGTAGTCAGAAGTGAAACAGCCTCTGCAGGAACGCGTGCTCCAAGTTCCCGGGACGATATGTAGCTCGCGACAACGTCAACTGGCACGCGTCGCCCGGCGCCGGTGGAGAAAAGGGCGTGCTCGAGGAGGCACGGCAGACCGGGGTCGAGCTTGCTTGCCAGCACAAGACGTGAGAAGCGTAGAAGGGCCTCAACGAGTAGGACAAGCTCCCGCGCCTCTGCGAAGCGGCGCGCCTTGTACATACCATCGAGCAGCTGTCGACCGGCAGCAACGGGCGCGACAAGCGGTCCAATACTAGCGTTCGTCGCCTCGGTGAGGAATACGCGCAGCACGAAGTCTGAGAGCGGCTTCTGGCTCTTAGCAGAGCGCAGGATATCGGTATAGAGCCCGACGATGCTGCGTGCAATTCCAAAGCGGTCGCCAAGTTCGCGGAAGCGCCAGCCAGTATGCTCGAGCCAAACTTCGGCGTGGATGAGGTGCAGGGCACGCAAGAGGACCTTCTCCTTGATTCCGCGGAAGTGCTCCGGCTCGGAACTCTCGCCAGCACGTGGAAGTGCGTCGTCGAGCATGGCGCGAACGAGGCTTATGAGCGCGCGTGTCATGGGATACTGCCCTGCGACGCGTTCGGCGGTCAAGAGCGCAGGCGTCGCTCCGACCTGCGCCTGGTTATCGCTGCCGAATAACTGCGTCGTAGTCTTCAGGTAGGGCCAGACGCGGTTCGGGTAACTCGGCAAGAGCGCAGTGAGGACCTCGAGGCAAACCGTGATGAGTCGCTCTGGGGCAGGTGTACTATGCGCTGGGCGAGCACGTATGAGGGCCTCCTCTAGTATGAGGATCGTCAGTTGGACGATGTTGGGCTGTGGTGCTTCCGTGGTGGACTGTTGAGCCTCGAGCGTCGACATGAGGACGGCGATGAGCGCAGGTTCATACTTGACGATGTTGAGGAAAAGGCTCAGCGCGTCGACGATTAACGCATCCTCTTCGCCTGGCCCAATCTCGACACCCAAGTCTCGAACGGTCAAAGTGCCTGGCGTTGACGGCGGGAGATGCACCCGCTTCCCAGCAGCCATTACAGCCTTCGCGCGCGCCAGCTCCGCCAGGACGTCGCGCAGGAGAGTCCAGCCGGAGTATACATGGTCCCACTTCATGACGACTGGCGCTCCTGTCGAATCACCGCTCATGACGCGCGCGACAGATCCAGCGGGAACTACAGAGCCGCCAGGCAGGACGAGTGTGCGCGTATTAAGCCAGCCGCTGCCGTCGGGGTCCGCCTCGTACAGCCCTCCAGCGTCGAGGGTAACGACATGCGTAAAGGACGGAAGGTCGTTCAGGAAGTGGTACGCGTATAGCGCGCCGTCGCGACTGCGCGCCATCGCCGCGAGCATGCGCACGAGCGGCCGGAACTGTACGGGGAATCGTACGCGCGCAACGTCAAACGGCTGCCGGCGCGAGTGATGCGCCCAGTCCTCGGCCCAGTACTGCAGCGCAAGGGGCGCACTGCTGACGGGCTCGCCAGTCCCAAATAGCGCAACCCATGCGTCGACGAGCGCGCCAAAGTCCGGGATGAACTCTGTACGGCACATCTCGCAGAGCCCGATAAGCAGCCCTATTATAATGTAAGCTTGGACGTCAACTGGTTCAAGTCACGTACCTTTGACGATGGCGCGAAAAGCTATCGCATTCGGTTCCGTCAGCGCAGAACCTGAACTCCACGCGAGGGATGTAACGAAGAGCGCCGAGTGGGTGAGCAGAGTTTCAAGTCGTCGTAGAACGTCGACGTCAGGGTGCAGCGCCCACATGAGCATGTGCTGGTAGAGCGGCATCGGCGGGTCGCTCTCCGGCACGAAAGCGATGCGATGGATGAACGCTTCGTAGTTCTCGGGTACAGTGTCCTGCTCCTCTGCGGCGGTGTGGAGGCGGAAAAGGACACAGGCCCAGGCGAGCGTGATGGGGCTGTAGCGCGGGTCGTTCGCGCCGACGACAAGGTCGTGCACAAGAGCGAGCTGCTGCGGTGCGGATAGGATCGTGGACGGGTCCTGAGGGAACGCGACGAGCTCAAACGTGTCGTCCTCGAGCACCTTCTCGAGGTTGAAAGCTTCGACGAGCAGCACGAGCCACACGCTTTCGATATCTTGCAGAATCTGCGCGCCCTCGTCCTCGAGCAGCAGCGATGCGTAGAGCTGCTTCTTGCCGAGGTCGGTCTCGTATGCAGCTTTGACGAGCTGCACCACGACGGGACCTGAGGCTGGTACGAGATCCCATACGAGCCAGAACAGAACTTCGAGCATGGCGAGCTGCTCACGCGCGAGTTGCTTCGCCCACATAGTCGCAATGGGCATGTCGCGTAGAATCTCGGGTGGAAGCTCCTGCTGCGTGCGGCGGACGTACTCCTTGGCCAGTGTGCCGACGAATGCAGCTGGTTCTTGCAGCACTTTGTCGAGGAATTGGGCGGCGACGTCGTGCAGCGGGTCGTCAACGTTCTCCTTGGCGCGTAGAAGCGGTATATAGCATCGCAAGACGGAAAGACGCTCCGTAAAGTAGAACGGGGAGATCGCCTGCGAGAGTTCGTCGACGAGGTTGTCTGCGTCCGTCGCTTCTGGCAAGCCCTGATTGTACAAGAACGAGCGAAGCAGAACCAAGGATTCGACCTCGTCGAGCATGAAGCGTTTGCTGACGGCCCAGACAAAAGGCTTGTCTGCCGCCTCGACACGTAGAGTAACGCCGTCTGGCAACGTCACGGTTCCAGACTCGACCTTTGTTCGCGACGTCCCGGATGGCTGGTTGAACGGATTTACACATTTTTTGAAGCGGTCGGCACGCAGGTCTAGGTATGACGCGAGTTTCTGAGGCGACGGGACCTCTATATGACCCGACAGCATGCCATGGAGGGCCTGGAAAGTCCTGAGCATGATGTCAGCCTCGGATAGCGGATGTGTCGCGTTCTTACACGTCGACGAGATTTGACGTCGATTCGGCCGCCATATATGGGTGGGTATAGCTAAATATTTCTCACATTAGATGTGACAGATATAATAACGAGGATTCTGGATACGCACGATGATGGTAGGAGCCAAGCCGGGTGACGCGGTTCGAACTCCGTCAACACGGCAGAATAGTCTTAACGCCGAAATATCGGAAGACCACATGTCCCAGGCCCTAGGACTTTGTGAGGAGTTTTCTAAGCCCTGTGCCATAAATTATCGACACCTATTCCGAGTCTCAACAACGAAGTCGTAAACATGCGTTCAGCCTTAAGACTTTACAGTAATTCTGTGATGAGTGAAAGCCGGGAGTCCACGTGGTTCATAAACTTATGCCTATCTCTATTCCTCAGAATCAACGTCAGGTAGCTCGATAGGCAATATCACTGGACGAAGGAGCATGCCTCTGCACGTCGACCGGAATGGCGTAGATACTGTAGTAGAGCCGTCATCAGAATGCTTCCGACGTAACAGACTCCCCAGTCTCCAAGTTGTGTTCTTGTTAGGAGACGGAATGGGGTGCACCCTTTCACGTCCAGGAGGGCGAGCCCGCTGTGTTAGGCAAACTCGCGCTCGAGTGCAGTTCGAGTGCCTTCGCAATTAAACGCTAGCTAACATGGTATGAAGACTCGGACGTGGTTCACGATCTTGCCACTAAGCCCTAGTCCGGAAGCGCGCTTTCCCCTTTCGGCGCAACTGTACGACGAATACGGAAGTAAACTTGAGTTTGAGTTTCATTTTAAACTTGCGGCGGCGGCCTTGGGCGCCAATCTTCCTTTCTTCTCCTGCCCCACATCCATTCTCCCTTTGGCATTGTGTGGTTCGCCTCGTATAGCCTGCTGGTCGACCATAAAGGGAAATAAGGGACCTTCCCCTTACCAACTACTCGACCTTCTGCGACGACGGTTGTGCCACGGCGCGGTGGCCGCTCGCAACGCATCTGCAGTACGCCCCTACGCCCGCGCCTAATATCAGCACAATATCAGCTCTGCCTCGTGTCATGTCCGACCAGTGGATCCATTCCTGTGGATTCGGCAGTACTCTGCCAGCCTCGCGCGCCGACCAGACGCATCAACCGGTCTTGCCGGAAGACGTTTGGTACATTATAGCGCACTACATGAGCGCAAAAGAGCTCGTTACTTCCTCTCACGTCTGCTCTTCGTGGAGAGCAACCCTGCTGGGCTATCCAACCCTTTGGTCGCGCATCGAATTCACCGCGAAGGCTACACGGCGCGGTGGAAGCGGGCGAATGGAACTGTATGTGGCGCCCCTCGAACACTTTCAACTTCTAATCGCTTTTCGCAGCTCAGACTCTTTGCGCATCTCGAAGTTGAACAGATTGAACGCGCTCCTACCTAGGAGTGGTTCCTCTCTCATTTCCCTTCGCCTGGTTCTCGATACATTTGCCGCAGCGAGGGTGCTACGGGACCTTATCGCTGCAGTACAGCCGCACGCTCAACGAATTGTCGATCTTCACCTGTCGGTCCCAGACAGATCTACTCTCGCCCGCATTGTTGGCGACTTCTCGCTCACTATCCTCCGCACTCTGTCTATCGAAGAGGAAGAGGCCGAGGAGAGAGCCTGGTCTCGGATTGTGTCGCGACCCGGCGGGTTTTCCTTCACGCAGATCAAGACTCCCGCTCTCGAACGTCTAGTCCTGAGTACAGGCTCTAGATTCCAAACGCAAGGCGTCTTGACATCTCTCCGCGCTCTCCGTTTCTGGTGTTGGGACATACAGGCTCTTGAGACCGCCCTTCTCTCATGCCCAAATCTTCGGGAGCTTGACGTTGACGTGGATTGTACGGATCCAAACGGCTGGCAGACACCTGCTCCTCCGCCCGCATCGCATGTTGGTATTCCAGGCGATACATGGACAGGAATCGCTTCTCGAGCCACTCTATTACCGAACGTACGCGTGCGAGGCGTCACTCATCAGCACCACCCGACCATAATGGCGCTCTTTGCGGCAGAGACGAATCGGCGCTCACTCGCGCTGGAGTACCCAGCCGCGATTATCGACTACCCGGCTGAACTCACCGATAATATCCTCAGTATATTCTCGCATCTGCAGAGTCCAGTCAATCTGACTGTCTCCAGCTCTCCGGCCCTGTACGGCCGTTTCGAGGTCATCACGTTCACGGGGATGGGCTTGGACGAGCTCCACCGCGAGGTGACGTTATCCACTACCGAGCCCGGCCGCATCATCGCCAGCTTCTTCGACCAATCGCTGCCTCGTACATCGGTACGGTCGCTCACTCTAGATGCGTCATTGTGGAAGATCTTCCAGCAGTCCTGTGGCGATCTTCCGAATCTCGAGCACGTTCTGGTTCGCTTTCCAGGAGGACCGTACACGTCTTCCTTCGGAGAGACTGTTGGAGCGCCGTCCGCATGGCCTGCACTACGTACCTTGAGGCTCGTTGGAGTAGGAGCGGAGCGTCCGATCCTAACGGTTCAGACGATCTTGAACACTATATATACTTTGCGTCTACTGGAGAAATTGCAGCTACTCGTTCTGGAGCGGATAGACTTGCTTGGCCCGACGCACGAGCTGGCGCAGATGGATGCGGCGCAACGGGTCGACCTGCCTCAGTAGACGACGACACAGTACGTCGATCCTCCTGGTTCTTCGTCAACGGACATGATGCTCACTTGCGGCGCAGAAATTGCTACTCTGTAGCCCGATCTACCATTCCACTTATCACGACTTACGTCGCACTAATTCTCGTGTTCTTTCGCGGATTACCGCTGTACCGCCGTAGCAGCTGTCTCTCGGCCACTCAAATCGTAATACACTGTTGCTCACGAAGCATCATTCTGGCCATCTGAGATTGGAGTTCACCTTTGGAGCGCGTCTTCCTCAGCGCGTGACTTGTAAATAGAACTGACGCCGCGGCGACTCACTGGGAAGAACAGGCGTCCCGGCAGCGTGACGTATATCACTCGCAGGAACCTTGAATGGGTTCACTCCCAGCATGACGAGACCAGTAGCCCACTGGCATGCAAGCTACTACTCACTAGTATCAGCTTCCAGGTGGGAGTGCTGCCAGATGGGGACTCCGATTTGGCAACGTCATTGTCCAGCCCAAAACCAGACACGTTCAATCCAGAAAATAAGAGAGCTCTAACTCTAGACCACCATGTTACCGTGTAGACAGTTAACTTGAAGGAGCAGTACAAAAATCTGTACCGACGTGTTAGTCTTCTCATTTCGGACGTTGTTACTTCGCTTACCTCTTTGACTCGGAGATTTCGGGTTCTTGCCAGTGCTTCCTGTGGGCCACACTGTCCCGCTCGAGGCGGGATCGTGCACTCTCCGCCCCGCCAGATACACAGAGTGACAAGTGTACGGGGGATGCCCCGCAGCCCGGGAAATGCCATCGTTCCATGGTTCCACCGGGTATCATCTGCGGCCTCGCGTTTGAGGGCTAATAGCAAGAGCTGCGCGAAAAGGCGATACCCCGGCTGCGCCAAATTTTGCGCAGCTAACGGCTGCCTCAGCCTTTACATGCGATCCTGATCGAAGTTGTGTGGCCCGCAGTCCAGTCTCCGGACGCGTTGCATGTGAGAACCGGAGTTCCGGAGTTCCTTGCGGCGCAGTCGTCGCAAATTTCCACATATACTCAAAGTCCTCGCTATCAGCCCAAGTTTTGAACCGTACTGCTGAATCCGTGGATGTAGAGATGATGAGACGGCGCCGAGGATCGCGCGGGGGATCAGGACGGGACCGGTTTGAGCCGCGGTGCTACGAACCCGGCAAACTCGCTCTCGCACCACGACCAACCAGCAGAGATATACTTCCTCAGCTGCACAGCTGCGCGTGTACCTGAAAGGTGCCGCTCGCGCATGATGCAAGTGGTAGCTGCTGATGAGCCGATGTTCGACAGCGAGTATCTAGTCGTTGCTCCCATCGTAATGCAGGGAACATGTTGCAAGGATCAGGTCCACGATAACAGCGCTTGGTATGCTATACTCCACGCCGGATGCTCCATGATCCCGATAACAATTCCTCGTCGCGCGTACGGGTGTCGAAAGCTTCGACGAGCCTGGAATTGCGCGCCATATCAGCAGCCCGAAGAACCTTCCGAAGTACATTGCCAAATGACTGCAGCGTATCTTGCTAATACATATGTGCTGGAGAGCGAAGAGAGGCTGTGGCGCGACCCGTTCGGGCTCCCAAAGTAATTATCCTCGTGTCGCGCTTGGGCAATGTGTACGCACTCGACTCAACGCACGGCAACGTGGTATGCTCATGGCTCTATGGCACCGACGCTTGCGGCGGTTGTGTGTTCGTGCGTAAGACCGCGGCGGAGACGAGTAAAGTCGTTGCGCCTGTACAACACCTCGTCCCTGACGTACGCCTTCCTGACCACTCGCCCCCGCATTTGTAGCTAGCATATCGTTCGTCCGCCCTCACTAACCTTTCAAAGCAGTTGCAGACGCCTTCCATGCGCTCGATGGCGAGTAAGATGGTCTGAAAGGAGTTGCCGCACTTGTCCTCACTGGCCGCAGGCTGCATGCGGCTCTTCAAGTCTCTCCCCCACGATTCATATCTCCATCCCGGACCCACACATCGTCCCATTAGTAGACGACAGCTTCAAAGTACACATGTACCTCCAGATGGAGGACGCTGGCATTACATTCACCAAGGTTGGCGAGTTACTTTACGACGTCTTCGCTCGAAGCAGGCCACGCCGTGGCCTTGCTTTGCTTCTGATTGTATATGTGTTAGCCTCATCGCATCTACCATATCACACAAATACTTGCTTACTTTCCCTCTCATTTTCTCACCATAGAGCGTGCGCTGGTAGGAGATTCTCACGGGTCGAAGCTTGAAGTAGCGAACCTTCGACCCGTGCGAAAGCGCATTGATTCGCTTTACCGATCTCGAGAACCAGCTTAGTACCTTCAATACTACCACATTCCTGCTCGCACCGATTTTGCCAAAGTGAGGATATCCTCACCAGTCGGTTTTCCCTGCGGCTGGAAATTCCAGTCTAAGGCGATTCTCAGTTCCGGTTTTCAGTGTAGTAGTTTCGTCGCCCGCGTCGCGCCTCTTTCAAGTCATGGGTGGGACAATACATAGGCGTTCAGTCATGTATTTGGTTGTCGACTTGTACTGGGGTATTCGATATGGAGGCTTTACGATGTGCCTGCTACAGAGACAGGACGCGAACGCGTCAGGAATATGTGTTAAACTGCGATTAATAGCCTCATAGAGGAACGCGTAGACTTTGCAGAATCTTCAATGGGGCGCTATCGCTTTCGGGAGGGCAAGTGCTCTCACGGTTACTACTGAGGCTGCAGCCGTGGGAGCGGTTGCAATCGGACTTGGCTTCCGCCATGCACCACACGCTCGGGCTCGCAACGCGCCCGGCGTCGCCGTCACTTCCAACTTGTGACGGAGACGACCCCAAGAGATCGCTCGCTCTGTTTGGACCACCTGCGATGTCGATAATCTCCTGGCGGCTCGGAGTCGCGGTGCATTTGCGGTCGGTCGACCTCACGGAAAGGTCTAGCAACGTCACGTCCATGCTCGGACGCGTCGAGCCTGCATATTGCGGTATAAACACGCTCGCGATGGGTGCGACATCTGGTTCGTATGGAATAATTTCGATCGTTCGACGTTCTATCCGAATGCTGATGATCTATGTAGCTTCTGCGTCATTTAACCTCTTGCTTTTGCACTGGAAGCAATGCGGGAAGAGCTCATTGTAAGTCGAAGTACGCAATGCGGCCATCCTGTTCGAGTTGTACTCATAATCGTTCACAGCCGACATCCTCGCTGGCTCAATCACGCCCGAAGGTCCTTCCCATTACGCTACATGATGGTCTATAAGACTTAACCATCGACCTTTGCATGCGGTACGAGTCCCGTGGGCGCGGATGAGTATGTGTGCCGAGTTCTCCATGGGATGTCGATCCAAAGGAGCGCGGAACGCGAGCGGCAGAGGAGACGACCCAGCTCATCTTCTGCGACCAGCATCCCGTTGGGACGCTGTTCTGCGTTTATGAGATGGTGTCTGAACCTGATGTCTCCGGAGTCCGTACCTCTCATCGAGCCGTCATTGTCGACGCAACAACAATGCGTGATTATGAAGGCCCGTTCGCACCGGTGTTTCCCCCAGTATGTGAAACCGTTCCTCATACCTAGTCGCTCCTGCTAACCTTAATGGCAGCCAGTCAACAGCAAGTGTAAAGAGCGCGCATGTTACGAGGCGGACCGGCGCGATCGGGACGACAGAGACGAAGCTGGCGACGAACCTGAAACTTCGCCATGGACATTCACGGCCACGTCGCACCGGGCGCTCCAGTCAAGGTCTTCGCGCATGAAACCTCTCGGTTCGCTCGCGTTTTTCTGTAATGTCTTTGAGGTCTGTTCCCCATGTTTTGTTCAACGGCGCGCAAGTTCCAGTTCTAGCCCGTCTAAGTCAAGCGAGGAATGGGGACTATCCACAGCGCGTACCACTCTCGCCACTTGGACGGTCGCGCGTGGCGCTTCGGGCTCGGCACCTACTGCAACACGTGCACGACCGGGGCGAGCAGTTTGGGAGTCTTGATATCGGCTCGAGATCCAGACGTAGTAGACTTGAAGGTACTTTGCGGAACTCTCGGAGAAGTATGGCAAGATCATTGGGCTCATGTATTTCGTCCGCAGGTCCGACGATCTGTATGACCTTTGCAACATGCTCGTCCCGAACAAGCCAGAAGGCGATGAACTCCTAGCGACGCGCTCTGGCAACTACTCGTCGCTCAAGTGCTCATCTACGTCGGCGAGTAGGTCAGCTTCCGAGTTTCGCCCATCCCAAACAGTAATTTATACGCTCGTGCTCCAGCCGTACGACCCGCTACTGAAGAATGTGCGTGCGTCATTCTTGCAGAAGCTAAACGCGAAGAGTACGTGCTGAACCCTCCCGCAGCGCATACGTTGTGGCTGACCGGGTCTCTGACAGTGGTCGGCGGCGCACGTTGGTCAAGCAGTAACCAAACCGGCGCGTACCTCATAATCACGCAGTAAGTCACTCCCTGGTCCATCACTGACGATTGAGCTGACAACATCTGCAGCTACGCCGCGAAAAACTTCGTCTGCGTCGAGGCGTTTGGTCGGCTTTGCGCTCGCGGTGCAGGACGACTCGGGCATCCGGGGCAGAACGAGGTCGAGGACTATATAGCGCGAGTTATGTGTACATAGGATATGGTGGGGTACGCTTAGCCTGTGTATATGTATATGTACAGTTTGCGTGATGCATGATGCTCGTGATGCGGAGGATGCGACTATGAGGGAGAATGGAACCGGAAAGGCGAAGAAGTCGAATCTTGTACAATGTGCGCGCGGTATCAAATGCAGCGGAAAGAGGTGTCCATGCTGGGTGAATGTTGTACTGTTGTTGTCGCGATGCAGAAAAGAGTGTAGCGGGAGATGGTGGGAACGCGTGTGCGACCGAAGGGAACAGTAAAATGCGGCGGAAAAGAATGTGTCATGCTGGGTGTGGTTGTGGTGTTGCTGGCGCGATATAGAAGGTGATGGAGACGGTGGGAAGGCGCGTGCGACGTGGTGGAAAGGGAAGGGAAGGGACCGAGGAGCGAGTTCAATTACGAGCGCGCCATCCTACTAGCCGCCAGCCTCGCCCGACGCCGATGCCGACGTGTGCTTGCCCCCTTTCTTCCTGCCCTTCTTCCCGCGCTTCCTGTCTTGCTTCAGCAGCTTCGCGTACTCCGCGCGCAGGCCGGCCGAGTGAAGCCGCTTCAAGCACGCGTGCTGCGGTGAGGATGCGTTAGCGCGGGAAGCGTGCAGTCGTGCGAAACGAACGCACATTGTACTTGTACGCGTGGTCGGGGACATTCTTCTGGAGCTCACACTCGAACCCAAGACTGAAGGAGTCATCAGCCATCTGCACACAAGCTCAGCGACACGACGCACCTGCAATCTGGCTTTGCGCCCTCAGCAGGCAACGCCGCGACCTTCACCTGCCGCCACCAGAGCCACAAGCGACTCGCCACCATCTCGCACAAGCAGCGCTCGCAGAGCAGGGTCTTGCTCGTGATTCCGCCGAACTTGCCATTCTTGAGGTGCTTCGCCTCGTCTTTGCCGACGATGTGCGAGAGATCGCACAGCTCAGACATGATGCGCTCGACGGTGAGGGTGGGATCTGGGGACAGCGCGACCGCTATCTTCTTGTACTTCCGGTTGCGCTCGAGGTCTTGCGTTTGCTTGGGAGTCGGGTCGGCGACACCGAGACGCTGTAAGAAGAGGCGACGTTCGTAATAGTTGTGCTTGAGTCCGTCCAGCCAGTTGAGCAGAGTCTCGAGACGCAGCTTGCGGGGCATGTATGCCCAGTCTGCAGATGACAGTGAGCGCATGCGGAGAGCGAGGGGCAAGGACAGCGTACTGTCCGAGTTCCACAACCGAACTCCCGGCCTCGCCTTGCAAGCCCAACCTAGAGTGCAGTTGAGCAAACGATGGGCGCCGACGGCGATAGCGGGCGCTCACACTCGAGACCTGGGTCGTCTACTGTAAAGGTGCAATGATTGGACGGATCTCCGGCGGGATCCTAAGCTGGGTCTCCGTCGGGCTCAGGAGCTTGTGCTTCTGGAAGACCCGCAGAAGATCCTGCATCCAGCTATCACTGGGGATGAAGCGACGGTCGATAATTGGAAGGTGTTGGTAAAGTTCGTTTGGGTTTTGGTAGGCCTTCAGCAGGTTCCCTGGGCCTCCGAACACGCACTGGAGACGGCAGCCTACAGACGCACGCGTAAGACAGACGCGTTGACACGAGACAAGCGAACGTACCGTCGCTAGGAGGCGAGACGTCGGGCATCAGCGACTCCAACACCGACTCTTCCATCCACTCGACGACGCAGATGATGTCGTACATCTGTTGCGCGGTGTATTCGTCGAAGAACAGAGGGACGCGGGTCGATTCGGCCAAACAGTGCATATGAACGACGGATTTCGGGTCCGTGAAGGCCGAGATACACCAAATGCGGTGAAGCGCTGCGTTGAAGCGGGTACTCTCCTCGGACGAAAGTCGACTTGAATCACGCGTGAGACGATCCTTGCGACTGCGGCGAGAAAAGGAGTCAGGGGCGAACGACGACGACGACGACGAAGATACGCACGCGCGGCTGAAGAAAACCTCGAGCTGTTTACAGAGGCGCGCGCGACCGAAACAAAGCTGGAATTCCTCGCGGGTCGGCGGGTGCAGCCTGTCTTCTCTGAAAGCCTTGATATCCTCGATGAAGTTGGCGACGTGGGCGGGGACGTAGAAGCTGTAGTGCCGCATAATGCCCGTAATGCGGAGTGTGCGCAGCGCGGGGAATATGACCTCGTCGCCGCCGAGCGCGTTGCCGAGGACACAACGCGGGATAATCATGGGGTGGTCCATGAAGCTGCGGTGCCACGCTCTGTTGGACAGCACGGCCGCCATGAACGTCTTGTTGTCGTCGACGAACTGGAGAACGACGATGAGGACGTCGCACGGCAGCGACAGGCGGGGGTCCATGGTGGGCGTTCGAGGTCAAGAGGCGCCGGCGCTAACGGTATCGGCCGGCGCGTCTTAACCAGCGTCTAATAGGGGTCACACAGACAAACGAATGATAACTGGCGGAAACCTTGCCAGCGACCGTTCTCAGATCTCAGGAGCTATATCAAGCAAACCTAAAGACATCGAGCGAAGTTCCAGGCGCTGTACGCGCGAGCTAGGGAGCCCGGCATACTTCAAGATTACGACTTGAGTTCTCTCACAATCGACTGGAAATACAGCCGCAAGTCATGTTTAGCGCGATGTTGTTGCGCGCGGCGATTTGTCTCATGGGCCGCTTCTTCGGCGCCCACGCGTGCATCCTCAGTCGCCTCTCGCCCGCGTAAAGAACGTGAGTCAGGCCTAGCAAGATGCGTGCACCGATGTAGAGGTTATTACATTTCGGAGCATCCATTGATCGCTATATCCACAGCTCGTGGGGACTCTGCAACAAGGTTGGGTTTCAGTCGCACAACACGAAATGGTCATTACAGGGTGTCAAGTGACAAGCCAATGTTCATAGACCAATACAGGCAGTATAATATTTATGGACTGATGCGACTGTTCTTGTGGACCTGAAGGTGCAAGAAACTTCAAGCGGATAGGCAATTTAGTTACACATCATGGGACGCTGGCTTTCGCAGTCATGTTAACGAGATCAACCATACGGATACTCCCCGCTCTCTGGGAGACTGTGACTCATCTGTGCTTGTCGGAATTTCGAGAGGGAAAAAGGTCGTATAGTGAAAAGCCCCCATAGCACTTGTCACGAATCTGAAGCCCGTCAGTTGCCTCCGTTCCCGCGCGGAAATAACGTGCTCTTGCTCACTTTCCGCTGTCGTTTCATGATTGGAATGTCTTGTGAGATAAAGCATGCGATAAGATAGTGCCGTGCACAACAGGGAATCTGCCGGAGTGTTCAGAGTTCGGATGATGCGTATCTTGAAGCGTGAGGAACGAAGTGGATCGCCGCAAAACTAATATGGGATGAAACAACTTCACGTAAGCCTCTAGTGTGCCGACACTGACAGTTTGTGGTGTCATTCCTACTGAATTAGTGCTCTGAGAGCTTTCCGTCTTGCAACAGCGCGTTTTGGAACTCCGATCATCCCCGAAGACCTCTCCTTCCTTTCACCCCTTCCACTGTGACCTAGGCAGATACAGGGATACCCAAATATGTCGCAGTGCTCCAAGTCCGGCGGTCAGTCCTCTATCACGACGTCTGCGGCGCAGTTCGCAATCGGGAGTTCGGAACTCCGGGATTGTAACTACAGCCCTGGCTGCGGTCGACGGATGCGCTCCCACAGGGTGGGGCAGCCGTCAGATGCGCAGGAATTTGTACGATCTGAGGCCCGTGTTAAATTTGTCTTATACTGTTAGCCAGCAAAGATCGCAGTTCATACCCGGGGGAACCATGGAACGATGGCAGTCCCCGGGTGCGGGGCATCCCCCGTACACTTGTCACTCTGTGTATCTGGCGGGGCGGAGAGTGCACGATCCCGCCTCGAGCGGGACAGTGTAGCCTACAAATCACTGGCTAGAAAGCAAAGTCTCCGAGTGAACAAAGTAAGTGAAATAACAACGTCCGAAACGAGAAGACTGACACGTCGGTACAGATTTTTGTACTGATACTTCAAGTTAACTATCTACACCGTAACATGGCAGTCTAGACCTAGAGCTCTCTTATTTCCTGGATTGAATGTGTCTGGTCTTGGGATGGAGCCTCTGCGATAATCGCCGCTCACGCCCAGCCGGGTGCCTTTACACTTTTACGCACACTCCAAGCCGTCGAAGTGCCGTACCGCCGAGCAGCTCGCAGTCCACGCAGACTATTTTGTCGCACTTGTTGTCCTCCTCCCACTCCTCCCGCCAGCCGCAGCAGTCGCCGACATGTTACGAACCGTCGCCAGCGCAGACGCACACAACTCATTTAGTTTTGGAGGTGTGGCATCCAGTAGCGGCGAGATCTTGGGATACGGAACATGGCCCGACGCGTCGTCGTTCAATCACTATACCTCCCTCCCTACCTCCCTCGTGCGTTGTGTCCGCGGGCGGAGAGCGTGGAAGTTAGTTACCGGCCGTGACGTTGTTTGTACAGAAACTTCGTGCGATCCGCTTTTAACACGACGAGATTTCGAGTTACCGTGGTACTACAGTGATACGGTACAATACGAGTGCAGGGTCATGGCGGAAGAGTGCTACATACTACTCCTTGGCGTATACCCGCTCTCCAACTGCCCACGGGTCCTCCACTCCGGATACGTACCTGAAGAAAAAATCACGCGTGCGCCCGAAGGTGAGTTTATTTTCCTCATCATTCAGCGCAGAGGTGTTGGTGGTTCTAAAAAGTAGAGGTTCCGTAGTCTGTAGCAGGAAAATGCGCTCCTCGCGCAGGTCGCGCAAAGTCGTCCAAATGCCAGTAGCACGTAGGTCTGGCGCGGGGGTATACAGCCGAAGACAGAGTGATTGCAGTGGTAGAGCCGGCGGAGCACGGTGCAGCAAGTCGTTGGCCCCGCTTCGCAGCGAATTCGCTGAACCCCAGATGGGTCAACACCGGAAAACGCTCCCACCATGTAGCATGAAACTTGCAGGCGCCGCCTACCCAAAATCGTGATATAGAGGTATGCTCGTCTTCGGGTATTCCGGCCCCGTAACAGCAGGCTGAGATTATGTGTAGTTCGGGTAGAGGCGCATGAGAGTCAGGTGGCAACCACCATGTGTCGAGCTGGTACGCCTCGTTAGAGGTGTGGGTAAACAATCCAGCCGAAGGGGCCCGAACGCAGCACATGTTCAAGAGAGCGATCGTTTGGACGTGATACCAGAAAGGCGGTGGTGTGTGTCTGTGATAGTTGTAGAGCCGAGCGAACCTGTCATTGTCGAGGACAAGAAACTTGAATATGCGCGGAACGAGCCACCTTCTGGCCTCTTTACTGACGCGAGAGAGCCGTACGCCGGCAGCGGTGTCACTGTATCCAACGTATTCGAAGATCTCGCGTAAGATGTGTTCAACACCATAGTATGCCTGTTAGGACTGGTAACCATTGAGCCTCTCCTCCCACGCGGCCTGACTCTCGAGCCAAGTGATAGAGCATGCATGCTACGCGTCAAGTAAGCCAGGGGATAACAAAGCAGGCGGCGACGTACGTTATAACGGTAGGCGTGATAACTGTAGGCGTGATCTAGCAGATGATGAGAGCGCAGGTGCTTCTACAGGGTTGGGTTGTCCAGCAGAGACGTGTTCGACGCATATTAGTACTCGTCATGCATACCTCCGTCCGGTCCGAGTCAGTCGATATGCGGCGCAGTTGGCCTTCGGAGGATCAATCGACGGACCGAAAGACCGATGGGCGCGGGCAATTCCTGGCAAATCCCGCATATTGTCTCTGCCTTTCCCACAATCCTACAACCGTCGCCAGCGCAGACGCACACAACTTGTTTGGCATCTGGTCCGGTTCTGGAGGTGTGGCATCCAATAGCGGCGAGATTCTGGAATACGGAACATGGCCCGACGCGTCGTTATTCAATAAGTATACCTACCTATCTACCTCGTGCGTGCCGATCTTGATTTGTGTCTGCGAGCCTCGACGGGAGGGATGGAAGTTTGTTACCAGGCGTGACGTGGAGATGGACGAGGAGCCTGAGATGACTATGAGCTACCTGAGCGTAGAAGAGCTTGCGGAGATGAACGTCACGGGGCGACGGGGGGTGCTGGAGCGTACGTGGAGCTTTCGGCCGCGCGGTTCACTGGCATGTGTGGGTGATGCCCTGGTAGTTCACCAATTGGAGAGGGTACTACGAGTTCATACAGAAAGTTCGTGCGATCCGCTTTGAACACGACGAAATTTCCAGTTACCATGGTACTACAGTAATACAGTACAATACGAGTGCACGGTCATGGCGCAAGAGTGCTACATACTACTCCTTGGCGTATACACGCTCTCCAACTGCCCGCGGGTCCTCCACGCCAGAAACATGCTTCCGGAAGATATCGCGCGCGCGCTCGAACGCGCGATCCTTTTCATCCTGGCTGCCCAGCACATCGGGGTTGGTACCAGGCATCCGCACCAATGAAGTCGCTGCGGAAGTGCGTACCGTCACAGGCCGCGAGTGCGCCGTTTCGTCCCGGTCAGTGCATCTGTGGTAACGTAGTGCTGCTGCCAGTCCTCCGAAGCCCAGGTATAAAGAGCAAGAATCCATAGTCCGTGACATGTACATCCCACGTTCGCTCTCATCATCTGCTTCTACGCTTTGACAGACCGCGCAGCAATTGTATCATCTGCACCTTGTCGTAGCCTGGATGGAAAGGCTCGTCTACGAGTGACAGTCGCCGGAATTCCCGCAAATCCGTTCGTAGTGTTCTCCGTCTCGTCGCCCAAATAAGGCAAAGGTCGAGCTGGCTACGATACACCATGCGCCCTTCCTACGGCGGTAGAGATTCAACGTGAGATTCAATGAAGAGGATCTTACTTGCTGCTAGGTGGGCACGTTTCTCGGAGGCGCTGGTGTGTTCGTTCCACGCATTTCCAGACTCTGAGAAGAGCAACATTTATAGCGCTACGCGCGGCGATAGAGAGCCGCATTTCTCTGATAAGATGCTCCTGCGGAGCAGAGAAAGCCTGGTGGAAAGCGACGTACACGAAGCGATAACGATAAAGCAGCAGTTGCACGACAGAAGAAAGGGCCCTAGCCTCTGAGGAGAAGTGCGACATTAGCGAGATGTCGCGGGGAAGTAGAGAGCGCGCACCGTTAAGGATACACGAAACGCATTGCGGGATCAAAAGAAAGTGCGTCGGCCGTGTTGATGTCATGGTCGAATCAAGGGTAAAGTTCTCGAAATCGACGGTGATGGCGCAGATTGAAAGGGCGCGGACCGTCGTAACCGAGTCTGGTAGATAGACGGCACGGGAGTAGAAAGCGGCCGTCGTACAGGCAGAAGTTATGTTGACGGCGACGTAGGATGACCGGGAATAGGTGAGAGCGCGACTCAGTTTCCACAGTGAATACTATAGGTGGGCCTTCGACAGTCGGCACGAAGAATGCGCGAGAAATGGTCTCGGCGGCGGCGGCGATTGAGTGTACGTTCAGCATGAAGACACGGTTGACCACGAGCGCGACACGACGATCTCGATGAGGACGACTCGCGGCGCGTTGAGACTTGCGGTGCGAGCGTTTTCCTGCTGTTGGATTACGGAAGTAGCGTGGCTGACGCTGGCTCGAGACTGTGGAGATGTAGGCGGCTCGAAATGGTCGGCGAGCACGGGGTCACGATCTCAGCGAGGCCGTCGCGGATTGCGTTCAAACGTGCGGTGAGTGCATTTGAGTGCGCCTGGGACATGCAGAGTGTTTTCGTCGACGTCGAAGTAGGGCGGACGAGATGTGTGCGACACGGGATGGCCGAACCGCGAAAACGCGTCTAGAGCGCGTAAACGACGAGAAAAAGATCCCAAAGATGGGGCGGCGGTTCGAGGCAGTATGTAGCGCGTCTGAATGTCGTCGAATCCGCAGCTGATGACATTTCTGGTCCTGCAGATGTCGCGAACCTCCGCAGCCGCGAGTCCACGATCTCGGCGAAGAAGGCTCGAATCAGGTTGAAACCTGGATGTAGGCGTTTCCAAGTCGCTTGTAGGCTCGCGCGACGCGCATATGACGTCGTATACGAGGTGGTGAAGTAGGCACGAGGACAATTCCACCCCTGAGTACGAGACCGAGCACCGAGCGCAGAACTATAAACAGACAAATTTGTTAGTCACCAATTGATATACGAGAGATATCAATTCACATTTAACGCCAACGCGGTCTCTGACGGGTGCTGCGTATAGCAGAAGTTGTCCGGCACGCTGACCCCGCCGAACCGCAATCGCCATATCTCCACCGAATCGAAAGTGCGACGCCGAAATTTTGGCGTCGAGTTTCTTGACGCCGTTGGGTATGCGCGACGCGAGTTTTACGCAGGAAACGCGAAGTTAAGTGAGTCCGTGTGGAAGCGTGGGCGCCGTTCCCCGACGAGGACGAAACAGCGCGGAGGGAACTCGAGCCCCAGCTGATAGGACGTTCGGATGTATGCAGAGCGATTCTCGAGGGCGGGCAAGACGAAGTCTTGGAGCTGGCAGCCTCAGCGACGCCGGAATCGGCAAGCTCGCCCAATCCGAAGGCGCGCGCGGCCCCACATGGCGTCCAGGCTATTGACGGCGAAAGCGCTGGCAGAGGAGTTCAATCTTCGTGAGTGCTGGCGCCTGCAGCAGATGGAGCCCTCGTCGTCGAACTCGGCACGACGACCAGGAGCCACAGTAGACGACGGCGACGAGATCTCGACGCGCAGCCTGATGAAAGCGTGTAGCGATTGCACGGAGAGAAGAGAGGTCACGACGCGCACGAGCGGGAACGGGAACGGCCTCGTTGGTAGAAAGCAGCGACCATGCAAGTGGGAGGCAACCTCGGGCGCCTATTGGGCGCCTCTGTCAATCCAGTCGAAGCTTCCGTCCGCTCAACCAGCTTCGGCCACCTCCCCTCCCGAGGGTACAACCTGTTCCGCGTATGGTTGGCGGCTTTCAACGGCGTGGGTCTAATCTGCTCAGATCTTGCCATGTACGTAGACGGGGATCCGGAAGACAATCCGCCCCACGCAGACGAACTGTCTCGACCATGTTCTTTAGAATATGACTTCGACGCAGGTGCTCAATTGACTCCACCGCGAGCTCGTACCCTTCGCGAAACCGGTTGGCATCTCATTCTCGCGAATACTGAGACATGTCCCTCATTGTGCAACGTTGCCAACGTTGCACAATTGCATTGTCCGTCCGTCTCCTTGAGCTCCGAAGTTGAGGGGCACATATGCGCCAACCAGCACCAGCACCTCAGCGCTGTGACAGAGCAACTGAATATTTGAACGATGCATGAGTGGACGAGAAATGTTCAGGGCGGCAACATGTGGTCAAAGGAGCGGAGAGCTGTCCGATCTCCGCATGGCGCTCTTGTTCTTCCCTAGGCGGTCACGGACACATGCAAATGCAGCGTATCCTTGTGCTATGGAAAATTTGACGGCGTCACTCAGCCAACGGTGCACGTCGCTGCGCGCGCTTCCCACGCCCTCGACCTGCGATCAGCCTCGTGCGCGCTCATTATCCTCGACCGTCCTCGACATCTTCCATGCGTTCCACCCGCCGGCGCCAACAGTAAACTTTGAGTTCCGATCGCGTGTTCCAGTCAAGGTCTTCGCGCAGTCTCCCTCTTGGTTCGTTTGCGTCTGTCTGAGGAAAAGGACTTGTCCGAGCGCGTACTGTAAGACAATTCTTTATTACCGTGTAACGCGTAACGGCACCTCGGCACGGCGGTTATAAACGCGAAAAGTACCGCGTAACGGTCTCCTCACGGTAACGAGCGTAACACTCGCAGGCTGTGGCTATGACAGTGTGCGAAAATTTTCCGGCCGCTCCGCGGCCGTATCACCCTCCAGTGACTTTCTCACCGTCAGGAGACTGTAAGCGAGCACCCATGAGATTGTTTGAGCCTGTGGTTAAGCGTTCTCAAGCGTCTTATGATTGTTTAGGCTCGTTCAGGTTGGGTCTGCGGTAATATCGTAACGGTCCCGAACCTTCAGCGGTAACGCGTTTTGGGTGTAACGGTTTCAGCCCGGCGGTAATAAAAAATTTGACTTACAGTATCCGGAGTATCACAATGACGCGTACACGCCGTCTCCTTCACAGGGACTGCAGTGCTCATTAAAACTGCTCCCGTGGACTTTTCAACGGTCTCAGTACTATCTGGCCAGAATCCAAGGCCCTGGGTGTCGCAATGCTTTTGAGAATAACTTCAAGTTTGACGATAGCGTCAACGACAGCAAAGGCAATGACTCGTAATCTGCAGCATTCGGCTACGCACCGTGAGAGGTGAAAAAAAAAAAAAAATTTTGAGATTGAGACCGTCCTTACGTGAGCTGTGCACTGAAACGGGCTCCTGCTAGGTAGTGCTCAGCCAGCCTCCGGCGCCCGTCCTTCCGCTGGAAAACATCTAATCGCAAGTTAGAGGTGACTCATGAGCTCAGAAGGTAGGTTAGAGCAGCGCTCTGCATTTCTTACAGGTTGGTAGGTAGGTAGGTAGGTAGGTAGGTAGGTAGGTAGAATGCGCAGCGCCACCTTTCGGTTTGCTGCTATTCCTGTGTGACGCAGCATAATTTCGCGTCCACACAGTGGAGCACAAGTCGTAACGTGATCCGAAGTTCCCACCCTATACGGCTTACACGCATATAGCTGAGATTTAACTGTTCACACGCCAGACAGTACCCCGATTTGTTCCACACATTCTCTAACTTTCCTTCGCACTGTGAGACCCGGCGTGTGAAGGCCACTGAGTGCTGATCGATCGAGTAGGGCTCGGCCCAAGTCGGTGATCGCGCACTAGCAGGGTTCCTCTCGCCGACGCCCGCGACGGCGAGCAAGACGGGAATCTGACAGAGGAGCATGATCTCCCTCATCGCACACCTCGTTGGATGCCTGTTCTCTCGGGGCGGGGCGCACCACCGCCTCGTTTGAGGGCTTATGGGTGACGCTGATCCGCGCCGCAGTCTGTGGCGACGACTCGCTCGACAGAGCGCACAGCCGCCTCCGCAGAGGGCTTATGTGTGTCGCTTGCTATGACGCGATGTGCGCTGGTTGTTTGACTCGCGTGAACACGCATCCGCATATCGGAGATGTTGGTGGTAAGAGGTTGGCATCACAGCAGCTGATAGATATAAACGTGCTCGGGTTTCTGGCAGCAGCGCATCTTAGACTTGATTGATCACACCCCGCACTCAGGCTGTCCACAGTGCCTTCCTATCACACCTAGATCCACAAATACAGCTACACGAGTCCGAAGCTTAGAGAAATAACCGGACTTCGGAAGGGATGTCGGATTTCCAGCGGATTTCGCAAGGGCTGCGGCGCAATCGGAAGTCCGGAACTCCAGTTGCCAGCACATCCGAGAATTTTTCCCCTGGACTGCGGAAGACACACCTTTGATCCCCTTGAGGCAGGCCGTTAGGTGCGCAGAATTTATGCGCAGCTGAAGCTCCATTTTTTTCGGGATCTTCACTGTTAGTGTTAGCCACAAGTCCACCGCCGTGCAGGAAAGTACCGCACGGGGGATGCAGCTCCCGGGAATGCTAAGCGGGTAATGCGGGCTTGTGGGATACACAGACTGGTCGTGGTGAAAATCCACACCAAATGCTCTTTTATACTTCTTACGGACGTACATTGGTTACCATCTAATACTCATTTCTCAAACCATCACCATCCGTCTAGCCTCACTCTCACCAGACTGAGCGGATCTAAACATATGGTTCTGTTCCTGCTCAACCGCCAGCGAACACAACATACTATCACTCCTGGGGAATATGCAGTGTAAATAATCGTCCTGTACTTGTCCACCTGGTCTGCACCGGTCCAGTGGCATACGACAGTCGAAACAGTCTCTACTGAAACGGGATTCTCTGATCATAATCTGACATAGGTTCGCCTCTTGCTCGACTCACATTACGACAGACGAAAGAGTCTCTATCTCGGAGGCTTGGTCACGTTGTAACGATACCGACCGGTACTTGCGAATATAATCAATCAAATTCAACCCTGTGAGGCTGTCTAATGGCGTGAGAGACAATATGAATAGTCGACCGACTACTAGAACGCGGGAGAGCCATGGGGCCCGCCCCTGCTTACACTCGCCGATCGAATTTTGGCTCTGTCTCGTGCCCGCGGTACGTCCAGGTCTGTCTTCTGTGATCTCCGTCGCCTATTCCTTCGTACGAGTAGCGGGAATAACGGTTATCCAACGCTCTTCTCACCGCGTAGCAGAATCGGTCTTCGGACTGAACATATTGTGGAGCTTGAGGTACGTCAAGATCAGCTGCGTGAAGGGACATCTACTTGTGTGGGAGGCGTATGTTGAGCCATGCAACGTGCGCGAGCTCAGAAGCGAAAATCCCAGTGCTGATTCTGATAGCGGTTTGACGTCACGGTCGTTCTGGGCGCGAAAAGCTATGAGGTCAAGATGCGGGACATGGAGGTGAATGCCTGGCTGAGGCGTCTTTAGCGGGATATTGCTGCGTGTTCGGTTGCAGCAGGTGGGAATGCGTGTGTGGTCACGTCAGATTCCGCGTACAGCGTACGGAGCGCACAAGTCGTGGACCGAATCGCCGCGTGTCGAGGGAGGTCTGGGCGGGCGTCTGGTAGGTGCCGCTGTTGTGCTTGGTCGCGGGCCAGTCCGTGTCGAAGACGGCTCAAGGCCATCCCAGTATGCAGTCGGCGAGCGGCTTGCTTCGCTTGCTGATGGCATACAGCACAACCAGATGCGAAAGCAAGGAACAGAGGTACAGCATACTGTGGGTCACTGGGTAAGACGTCGACATGCAAAGAATGGGTACATCATCATCGGGACAATATAGTACGCACATACCAAAGCAGGAAGATGACTATAGGGCGCCATCAACATCGCCTGAGGATGCGGTCAAGGCGGCCAAGCACGAGCGTAGGCGGCACATGTGTCGTCGCCAATGCCATGATCAGAATTGATCGCGTAGTGCATCGGAAGACAAAGTCATCAAGTTCCGCGTTATCGACCGAGAGATGGAGCGGTGTGCAGTCGTCTCGCGCCGATCGGACATGCCCATCACGCTCTGAACGGGACGCGAGGGAGGTCGTGTGCCCTGAGCGTCATGCCGTATCACCCTCTGGCAGAACCGAGAGGAGCCCATGAAGGTAGAGTCCCTGTTTTGCAGCCTGTTGTCGAACCTGAGCTGATGCACCGTGCAGACTCCTCCTTCAAAGTTCAGACAGACATGTTCGCTTGGCAATCGTCCAACAGAAGAAACGACTGGCATGAGTGTGCCTAAACGTCGATTCCAGTCCATACTGTGCTCGTTCGTCGCTTCAGCTGGCTCCGCGGTCCGCGCTCAGCGCGGTGTGCGCACTGCTGGCTCGCGCACAGAGAATGAGTCGGTCCACACGGCGCCCGTCATGAGAGTAGATGGAACTGTCCTTGCTAGAGATGAGCAAGGTAGCCTGCGAAAGTTTGGTGCGAGGTATTGCAAATATAGTGCACTGCGCGACTCGGTGAACGACGTGCGGACTCGAAGGTCAAGGCGTGGAGCGTGACAGCACGCTGTGACACCGCCGCGTTCGTTCTTGATCCCGTACCACCACCAGCTGCAATGAGTGCCGTGCCCTTGCGAGCGAAGCTGGTATCTGGCTCTTCTACGGCTACTGGGCGACGCGTTCGGGGCGAATTTCTGCTTCGCCAGTTTATAGCAATTACGCCGACCATGGACCCTGCACCACTGGACCTGCGGCTCGGATATCTACGCACATCTGGCTGCTTATGTTGCACGGCCCAAACACCCTAACTTGGTGGTGATGCGTGCAAAATCTGGTTCGTAAAGAATATTCTCGAACGTTATAGCAGATGCTAACAATCTACGTAGCTTCTGCACGAGCGCAACCCTTCATTTTGCGCTGTGGAAGATACACTGCGCAATGAACGAGCTAATTGCAAGTCAAGGTACGCAACGCGGCCATCATATTTGCGCTGTACTGATGTTCTGTCCTGTTCGTCACAGACGACATCCTCGTTGGCTCAATCACGCCTGAAGGCCTTGCTGATCATATGACGGTAGATTGCGCCTTCAGACCCCCACTTGCGCGTCCCAGTGTCAGTGTCGAGCACTCGTCCGCGTTCGCTGGACTGGGACAGGCGACCTCCAACTCGGTATCGAGGCATGAAGAACGTCGGCGCCAAAGGAGAGGACGCACCTCATTCTCTGCTACCAGTATCTCGTTGGGACGAGGGAATGTTAAGAGCGCACGCGTTGCACATCCATACAAGATGTCGATGTGAGTCGATCGAGTTTCGTTCATCTCCAGACCATTTGCTGACTATTGTACTACGCAGCGACATGAGGATCCTGCCCAGCCTGCCCAGCTGGTGCAATCTGGAGAATAGAACGTTCCTGTACCAGGTCCGTAGTTCTGTTCGTTTTCCAGCGCCGAAACTGACGCGCAAGTAACTTCGAAGGCATCCCGCTTTCATTTCAGGCCCATGACCAGTGTCATCGTAGGCACCAGATCTTCGCCAGCCGGGGCAGCGCGATTTGTTTTCAAGCGCCGCATGCTGCTGCGGCGCCTGGAGAATTGTTCGCTTTTACTCGCCCGCGTTATCAGCCGCGCCAATACCGTTGGTGCGCTCTCTCAGACCTCCATGCCCGACATGCCGTCTACCATTGAACGTGCTGGACGAGATGCTTGCGGCTATCGATGATCCCGTGCCGCTGGAGACCTCCCTGTTCTTGTCAACACTCGCATGAGGGTCGTTAAGGTCCGCGTCCCCTGCAACGCTTCCCGGGCAACGATGTCGTCGCCGCCTCGCTTCATACCATTCGCATGAAGGCCAACATACCCCGTTTATCCCCACCCGCCTCGACCTTACGAAGAGAACAAGGGGAAATCTCGAGCCGGAGGAGCGCCCGTCTGCCAACGGATCGGCATTCTTAATTTCTTTCCACCCGAGGGTGGTAGTGAACAAGCCCGGGACACCAACGCAGTCGCCACGGCGCCGACTTGCCGCCGCTTCGTCTCATCCTAGCGTCGCTTCTGTGTTCTTCACCGACACCACACTCGAGCGCGCTCGACATCCTCAACGCCGCGCTTGCACCGGCGCTTGCGACGAACTCTCGATAACTCACGCCCGCCTCGCATGACACGTTCCATTTGCGTAATGTGTTCCACCGTTCCGAGCGCCCCAACGGCGCCCAGAGATCGCTGGCTCTCCTTTTGCCGGCATAGCGGCGTCCATCGTACTGTGCGTCCTCTCGTTCTAACACACACACCGCGCTGACGGTCACCCTGGATCCAGTTTGCCTGAGAAGACTGGCGTCGCAGCGAGTCTCAAAGACCTTGCGAACAACTACCACATCGACGCTGTGCACGAACTGCATCTATTGACGATCTCCAAATGCTCGTGCATGACTTTGTTCAGCGGTCGGTACGGCAGCTTCGTCTGCCGTTACGGAACCGGCAACGACAAATCGCACATCAGGGCATCTGCTGCCTGGTGGCTAGGTAAACTTTCCTATAGCTACCTCCGGATTTGTGAGCCATGTACGTTTCCCGCACGAGTTGATAACATGCTCATGATTTAACGTTCCAGCGTCGATCGATACAGACCAAGGTAACCTAAAGCGCTCCCCCACCAACTTCAAGACCTTTCGCAACCGCTCACGCAACTTACCGATGGGTTTTACACAAGAAGACTCTTGTGGCAGGGCCTTGACAAACGAGGCTCGAACGTGGCGCCGGTCTGCATGGTGCGTCGTTGGTTATGGGAAATCATCTTCGCCCAATGCTCATACGGTCTCATCGCTCACAGGCCTCAGGGCTTGGACGAAGCTCAAGGACTACGACGAACAACTCTCTGTACGTCGAAGGTCCTGCATGACGCTTCGGGACGCGGCACCTACGGCAACATGGACGCGAACGACGCGCACCTCCGGGGCAGGATCTTCATATCGGCTCGAGATCCAGACGCAGTACACCTGAAGGTACTTCGCGGAACTCTCAGAGAAGCATGGTAAGTTGGGCGTTGTACGCTGCGTACACCGATATGGGGCTCATATATTGGGTCGCGCAGGTCAAACGATTCGTATGACCTTTGCGAGATGCTCGTCCTGAACAAGCCGGAAGCTGGAGAATATCGATGAACGAGCGCTTGGGCAAATACTCGTCGCGCAAGCCGCTCATCTACGTCGGTGATTATCGCTCCGTTAAGGTAAGCTCCAAGTTTCGCGCACCCCAATGAGTAATTGTATGTGTTTGCAGGGTCTCGTGCTCCTGCTATACGAACCGCTACTGTAGAAGGAGCGTGCGTCATTGTTGCTCAAGCTATACGCGAAGAGTGCGTGCTGTCCTCCCGCAGCGTCTACATTGTGGCTGACCGGGTCTGTGATAGTTGTCGGCGGCGACGAGCGCATGCAGGCGCGCGGTACTACGAAGGTGTTGGACAAGCTGACTGGCAGTCAAACCGGCGCATAACACAGCAGTGAGTCGGTCCTCAGTCCAGAAATGACGCCTGAGCTGACTCCATGTGCAGCTCCGGCGTAAACCTCGGATATGGTAACGTGTTCGGTTGGTCGGCAAGGATGTGCGCAGACAACATCGTCGACGAGCTCTCGCAGGCTATCTCGCAGTTCTACTTTACAGAGCGTCTTTCCGTCCTGCGGTCCTATATACCGCTCCTACGCGCCAAGGAGAACGTCCGACCCGTCACACGACGTCGCTGCCCAGTTCCTTGACAAAGTACTGTAAGACCCAGCTGCATTCGTCGGCACTCTCGCCAAGGAGTGCGTCCGATGTACGCAGCAGGAGCTCCCACCCGAGATTCTGCGCGACATGCCCATGACAACGATGTGGGCGAAGCAATTCGCGCGTGAGCAGTTCGCCATGCTCGAAGTTCTGTTCTGGCTCGTATGGGATCTCGTACCAGCCTCAGGTCCCGTCGTGGTGCAGCTCGTCAAGGCTGCGTACGAGACCGACCTCGGCCGGAATCAGCTCGAGGACGAAGGCGCTCATATTCTCCAAGACATCGAGAGCGTGTGTCTCGTACTGCTCGTCGAGACGTTCAAGCTCGAGAAGGTGCCCGGGGACGACACGTTTGAGCTCGTCGCGTCCCCTCAGGACGCCTCTACGATCCGCACCGCAACAGCTCGCTCTGGTACACGACCTTGTCGTCGGCGCGAACGATCCGCGCTACAGTCCCATCACGCTCGCCTCGGCCTGTGTCATTTTCCGCCTACACACTGCCGCAGAGATGCAGGACGCTATGCCCGAGAACTACGAAGCGTTCTGCCATCGCATCGCGTTCGTGCCGGACAGCGACCCGCCGATGCCGCTCTACCAGCACATGCTCATGAGGGCGCCGCGCCCTGACGTCGACGTTCTACGACGACTGGAAACTCTGCTCACCAACTCGGCGCTCTTCGTTACATCCCTCGCATGGAGTTCAGGTTTTGCGCTCACAGAACCGAATGCGATAGCCTTTCCCGCCATCGTCAAAGGTACGTGACCCGAAGTAGTTGACATCCAAGCTTACATTCTCATGAAGCTGCTTATCGGGCTCTGCGAGATGTGCCGTACAGAGTTCCTACCAGACTTTGGCGCGCCCGTTCGACGGCAGGCATTCGACGTCGCGCGCGTACGGTTCGCCGTACAGTTCCGGCCGCTCGTGCGCATGTTCGCAGCACTGGCGCGCAGTCGCGGCGGTGCGCTATACGCGCACCACTTCCTGAACGACCTTCCGTCCTTTGCCCAAGTCGTTTCCTTCGACGCGGGGGGCTGTATGAGGCGACCCCGACGGCAGCGGCTGGCTCAATACCCGCACACTCATCCGGCCAGGTGTTCCCGCTTGATCTGTCGAGCGCGTCCCTGGTAAGTTGGGCGGTGTATGCTGCGTACACGAACATTGGGCTCATGCATTTCGTCTGCAGGTCTGATTATTCGTATAACTCGCGAGATGCTCGTCCCGAACAAGCCGGAAGCTGGAGCGTATCGATGAAGTTCGTACCCCTATTAGCGCCAGTCGAAAACGCGACGGCCGGTGCCGCAAGCACCGGGGCTCTTCGACCTTGACGCCCACCATGCCGTTCCAAAGGCTGAACGACGACATCCTCGACATCATCCTCACGCACGCTGCCGACTTCGCGGTGGTCCTGGCAGCCACTCTCACGCACAAGCGCTGGCACGCGGCGTATACCCACCACAAGGCAGGCATCGACCGTCGCGTGCTCGTGAGGGTTATGGGTCCCAGACGCATCGCTGCCGCCCTTTGCAGCATCAGGACCAAGGCCTGGGTGGGGCCGTGTCGCGAGTTCACCATTCCTGGTCAACCAGCGGTCGAGGAGATCATCAACCGCGATTTTCGCGAGTGCCACATGGACCTGCGCATCAGTGACGCCGAGTTCCCCATCCTCCTCGAATACGCGCGGGTCTGCCACCAGCTTGAGCTCGAATATAGCCGTTGGTGCGTGCGTGTGTGTCGCGTTTCCTGTCATGTCCCCCTAACCCCTTTTGCTCGTTGCAGGTCAGAGGACCGACCCACGCAGCGCGCAAGGTCGCCTGCTGAGCGAGACGCCTTCCAACTCTCCGTGTATCGTCTCTGGCGATTCAGTCTTTTCTGTAGCGACGACTGCGTATTCCAGGACGCGTCCAACGACGACCTCTTCAGCGACCCTGGGTTTCGCGCGAAGATATTCTACGCTGCGTACACCGCACAAGAGATCCACAACCTCCACGCCATCATCGACTGGATGCGGGAGGTTATAGGTCGCTACGGGTCAGCGGGGTCCATGTCTTCACGTTCGTTACTTTTCGTCTCCGTGTCGTCGTCGCGGGGCTCCTTGCTTACCTGGCCTTTTGCAGATACTATACGTATGTGCTGTATCGTTGGCGGTCCGCAAACCGTCCTCAACATCATCAAGACACCGCACAAGTGTCGCACAATTCTCGAGGCTGTCCGCGGGCTCGTATATGCCGACCGCCAGGGATGTGCAGGCGACCCTCGATTCATCTATGAGGCACGCAACCTGTTGGCCACGACCGCGGCAGTGAACGCGATCCCTGCTAGCGTTGACCGCAGGATCATCACCCCGCATCTCTACGAACCACTCTGTGCGTTTAATGCTTCAGTCATTGTCGTCGCGCTTCATTTTCTGATTCGTTTTCGCTCCAGGCTGGAAATGCCTGGCCGGTCCTGGGGTCCCGCTCTTCAACCACAACAGTGTGTAGCCTTCTCTCCATATGCAACCCGTGCTCACGTAGTCCCCGCAGACTGGGAGAACAGTCCGCTTGACATTCGCATCGACGATTCGTTGCCGAACTGGCTGCAGGGCAACCTTAAATATAACGACGGCGAGCGGCGCGCATTCCTGCAATATCTTGGCATCCCAGACGCGAACACGCCCAGCTACAAACGCGTCAAGGGTATCCCAACCATCCGCGGCATGACGGTTGCGCGCATGTTCCAGGCGCTTTGCTGCCTCAACCCTCGTGCGCAGAGCGTCCGGGACGCGGATACCGTCGCCCCTGGGCCGGATGAGTTTCACGGTCTTACCAGAAACAGCCTACTATGCCACGAGTGCCTTGGGCGGCTGGTACAGGCGCGTCTTTGGCTCTTCTGGTGGCGCGTTAAGGAGGCGCATTCGGAGGGCGAGGCTCGCAAGGCCAATTGCTGGTGCGTCGCGTCTCGGGCTTATGTCTTTGCGTGCGGGTAGTTGACAGCCACGCTAGGTTTGGTTATCTATGTGATCAGCAGTTCGCGTATCATGCCGCGAACTTTAACGTATGTCTCTGCTGTGCTCCTTCATGCTTCCGGGTCTGACGCGACGTCTGCGAAGCATGTGTGCCGGCCGACCTGGGAGGAGCGCATGGCTCGAGGGCGAGGAGCATGAGCGGTGTCGCATTGAGGAGGAAGCGAAAGACTGCGTACAGTGACGTCGCCGCTGTTCGAGCCGAGCATGCTGCGCGCGTCGTCCGTGGCGACGAGGCTATGTCTGCCTACGCTGGCGATCATATAACTCCCACTCTCCCGTCTCCTTCCATGCAGTCGGCGTTCGCGACCGCGCCTCTTGAGCCCGTCGTGCGGACGACGCTCAGCTGCACTTCTCTCGCGTCCAACCCCAGCCTGCTGCACCTCGTCGGTATCGGACCCTCTTCGTTCCCTTTCTAGGCATCCGTTCCCCTTCTGTTATTGCTCCTACTTCGTTCACGGTCTCATCCCCCCATTGCTCTCTCAGATTCCTTGTCCCATCCCATACACAAACCATCCGTACAGTTTCCTACATCCTCGCTGCCTCGCGTAGTAGAACGCCGGGGCAGCCCGGCTTTTTCGTCTCTTTCTGTCGTGCACTCGTCTCCATCACCTGCGTCCAATGCACTGTCAATTCTCGCACCCACAATACAGCACCCTATCCACAGCGAGCGTTCACTTTGCTACTAAGAAAGCGAGATGCGAAGTGAACGGCACGGCACGACTCGGAGGAAGCGACTGCGCCGCGCTTTTGAACCCGAACCATCACCATCCTGTATACGGTGACCCATTGCTGCGTCCTTCTCGACCGATCCTGCACGTCGGATCGCATACGTTGTGTCATTATGGGCTTGATATGAAACCTGGTGCGTACATAGCTTGTTCGATGCTTACAGCAGAATGTTTACCGTTCGAGCAGTCGCAAGTTTCTCTGGTCGGACGCAAGGAACCGAGTCAAACCGAGTCAGTCTCGACCAATTTTTCGACGCTCCACCTGTGCTTCACACTCTGTCTGTGATTTTGTCGGCATGCGGACTACGCTCGATTTTGGTCGTGAGACACCGGACGCGACGTGTCCGTCGCATTCACACTGTGCTCTGTCAGCTCTACGAGGGGCCAGCGACTTTTCGAGATGTATGGCGCGCCCGGCGTCAAGCTGGGGCGATTCTCTGGAGCTCTGACCTGGCCATGCAAAATTCAGATACCGCTTTCTGTGTGCGGCTCTATCCACACCCGTGCTATAGACAACGCATGTTCATTGCAGCTCAGATCGTAGCCTTTGATTCAATGCTGGCGCGCAAGGCGTCCATCATATTGTCGCCGTTCAACTTGAAGTTCGACGACTCGGAGCTCATCTCCATTCCGCAAAATATGCGCCTACGACTGGCTCCACTCGCTACCATGCATCTTTGCCCTCATTTCGACGTCGTGCCAAATGGAAGGACTGTATTGGTTTCGGTTGCTCTGCGAGCGACAAGCAGCGTTGAACGTAGCGGAATTGGGCCACAGCGCTGCTTCACCGTGGAATATCCTTGGGTGAAACGGCCATGGAACTGTGACAATCATGATACCGATTCGCTCTTTAGAAACCATCTCCTGTGTCAGACAATGCGCCAGTTCAAGCGGCTCGTCTTCGACGACGATGTCGAGACTCGACATGGAACGACAAACCTGCAGGGCTCCTTATGCTTCACCGGATGAGGTTACTCTGTCGTCGCTGGCCACGATCGTCACTCGTTGCAAAGCAGCTCAACCATTCAACGTCGCTTCCACAGGTGCTCGATCTTGATGCAACGCAAGAACAGCCGTTGGGCATACGACGATCCCAAGCGCAGCGCCCAATACTCGGCTTCAGCGAGCGCATAGGTGGTTCGATAAGGGCGGTGGACGATATGAGAGGCGAGGAAACGCAGCGGAGATGCGAGCGGGAGTGTGTACGTAGGCGGATAACTTCAGGAACTTTGGAAAACACAAAATGTGTCTCGTGTGCCTCTCCGTTCTGTGCGTATGTAAAGGAAGAGGACTGTAGCGTAAATGAGAGAAAAGGATCAAGTGCGACAAACGGAGCTGCAACGGGATAGGAACTTCAGGAAGTGGCTGTAATCTGTCCTTACGAACACCGTAGTCTGCAGCCGGACCGATGTCGACGAAGGCGACGAGGAGTGTCATGGCGGGCAGTCAGCAAGCTACAAACATATAAGGTCGAGGTCTACTGCGATGAATGTTGCAGCACGGAATAGGAACAATACGAGAGGGAAAAGGAGCGATGCTGAAGCACGAAGGATGCCAGACATGCCCCCCGCGCAAGCCCATAACATGTGATACACTTTCCGGCGCATCACTCTGAGGCACAGCATTTAGAGCGATAATTGAAGTACGAGAGGATGGACGAGCCAGGGCATCCAAACTGACTTGAAGCGTTCAAACGTGCTACAGCCAGGGATCGGGAGAGCGCATCATCAATAATCCCGCAGAGCTCAAATCTTGGGGCTGGTGACCGTATCGAGAGAGGGTCGCTGAAGAGAGGGCTGAGTTTGACTATATCGGTCCCGTAGACGTCGCACCCCTCGAGAGCAGGAACTCGCAGTGCAGATAGAGCAGAAACAAGAGCCGAGCGTCGGATGGTGAGATGACGAAGCGACACATACTCGATTCCTATCGTCGGGCCGGGACTAGGATAGATATCCAGCCCAAGGGTGTCCAGACTCGGGGTCTGGCTGAAGAGTCGTTTTACATGCATCGTATAGTAGCTCCAGCGGCGAGATGCGAAGCACAAACGAGGGCCACATCTCATTATTTGTGAGAATGATATGCCAACCGAGTTCGCGCCGAGCTCGCGGTAGAGTCAATTGAGCACCTGCGTCAAAGTCATATTCTAAAGAACGTGGTCGAGACAGTTCGTCCGTGTGGGGCAGATCGTCTCACCCCAGGGCAAGATCTGAGCAGATCTGGGATGATCTAGTGTTTTAAAGTCCCGTCTCGGCCTGAAAGCCGCGGCTAAGTCCCGTCTTTGGACGTCTTAGGCTCACCCAACCTGAAGACGAGGCCGTAAGCCGTCGTCTTAGGCTTTTCCGTCCCGTCTTCGTCCTGGGCCGCGGCTTTGGTATACTGATATGTAACAAATGTTCCTAAGCGTCATCGTCGCTGCTCTCATCGTCAGACATGTAGTCTATGAGAACGGAGAACTCAAGCGTATGCGGTCGTTAGATACAACTTCTACTTGTAACAATTATATACTGAAGAAGGTCAGGTGAGCTTCTGAAGAGTGAACTGGAGAAAGACGTACCATTAGGCGACAGGGGCCTGCAACACGCAACGATAGCGGACGCAAGGTGACACGACGCGACGCGCTTTGACGCGCATGTGAATGGAACGCCACATGATGCGCGTTGCCGACGTGGCCAAGAGAGTTCTGCAACGAAATGATCATAATCGAGCATGACGAAATTCGGCAGGCATACCAGTGAGACCGAGCTCGAGGCGTCTAAGGACCTTCAGCAAAGCTTCAGCGAGCAGCTCAACGACTGCTAGAAAAACCACTCTGGGCGTCGCGCCACGTCGCGTTGCGTTGCGTCGGGTCGTGGCGTTAAGTTGTGGCGCCCACCCATAACTCGGCGACTTGACCATGTGGACAGGGCACCAAGAGTCAGTGTCGAACAGGATTTCTGGCCAAAAACAACGTACCTATGACGTTGAGTTATTCGCGCCTCCGATGTACGATGTAGCGCGATCCGGCGCGGTCGCGCAGCGCGCCGTTAATTGACGCGTTCTACATATATGATAGAGCAGGCGCGCCGAGCCGATGCATCACCGTCTAAAGGAGGAAGAGTAAGAGCACAGAGCGCGATAAACGAGACAACTTACACAGTGCCCAAGTCAACCTCTAGTGTGGGAGCCCTGGTACTTGCTGCAAGGCATGATATGCCAAGGGGGCACCGGGATCAAATTCTCGGAGATCACCGTAGGTAGGTAGGTCGACCTCAGCACCCTTACAGAATATACAAAAGCTTCCGAAGCTCGGCTTGCCGAGCCGCTCTGAGGGAATTTTCGAGCCTACAAGTCAGTTTTGAAGCCATTTGAAGGGTGCGGCACCGTCTGTGCGCATAGAATATCAATTTTCGGAGCCTCCGCAGAGGTTCCTGCACCGACGGAACACCGGACTCAAC
This sequence comes from Exidia glandulosa HHB12029, assembly GCA_001632375.1. NCBI lineage: Eukaryota > Fungi > Basidiomycota > Agaricomycetes > Auriculariales > Exidiaceae > Exidia > Exidia glandulosa. The sequence continues at coordinate 353,008 of KV425892.1, read as the reverse complement.
TCGGATCAAAATATATATGGTTCCAGTTCCGTGGCTAGCCTTCCATATAAGGCAATCTCCGCCGGAGCTAGGTAGGTAGGTCGAGGTCGGAGGCCTTGGAGTGCATATCGGCACCGTTGCTTCGATTTGCTTCCGGTGCCCCCTTGTGATATGCACACGCGCGCCTCGCGCGCCTCATGCGCGGCAAAACGTCCTCGACCGTATAGCAGTAGTCGTCCAGCACGCTGACCTCGTCGAAACGCAATCGCCATATCTCCCCCGAATCGAAAGTGCGACACCGAAAACTTGGTGTTGAGGCTATTGACGCTGTTGGGCATGCGCGACGCGAGTTTTACGCCGGGAACGCGAAGTTGAGTGAGGGCGTGTGGAACCGCGGGCGCTGTTGCTCGACAAGGACGAAACGGGGCGGAGCGGCGGTCGGTGAGAGAAAGAGTACTGTAATGGGCGGAGAAGTGACGCTGGTGGGTTGTGAGCGCGCGGCGCGCAGTATGGGCTCCGCGCGTCCGATCTCGATGAGTAGGATACAGACTCCGCCGAAACTGGAGCTCCCAGCCAATAGGACGAAAGCGTGTAGCGATTGCACGCAGAGAAGAGAGGTCACGAAGCGCGGTGGAACGGCCTCGTTGGTAGAAAGCAGCGACCATGCAAGCGGGAGGCAACCTTGGGCGCCTATACTGGGCGCCCGGTCTGTCAATCCTCTTAAAGCTTCGGTCGGCTCGACCAGACTTCGGCCACCTCCCCTCCCCATGGTACAACCTATTCCACGTATGTCCGCCGGCTTTCAACGTCGTGGGTCTGATCTGCACAGATCTTGCCCTGGGGAAGACGATCTGCCCCACTTGGACGAACTGTCTCGACCACGTTCTTCATCTAAAAGATAAGTTCGACCCAGGCCTCGACTGACTTTACCTCGAGCTCGGCGAGAACTGGATCATTCTCGTGAATAGTGAGATGTGTCCCTCGTTGTGCATCGTTGATCTTCGCATCTCGTCGCTGTGGAGTGACTACTGTACCGTGGAGGTAGGCCGAATCTTCAGCCGTTCTCCGAATCTGGACACCCTTGCGCTGCCTATCGATCATAATTCCTGCCCTGATGTAGAAATCGAGTCTGTGTCGCTTCGTCATCTCACCATCCGACGCTCCGAGTCGGCCCTTGTTTCTGTACTATCTGCACTGCGAGTTCCTTCTCTCGAAGGGCGACGTCTACGGGACCGATAGAGTCAACCTCAGCCCTCTCTTCAGCGGCCCTCTCTCGAACGGTCACCAGCCCCAAGATTTGAGCTCTATGGGATTATTGATGATGCGCTCTTCCGATCCCTGGCTGTAGCACGTTTGAACGCTTAAAGTCAGTATGGATGCCCTGGCTCGTCCATCCTCTCGTACTCCAAGTACCACTCCAAAAGCTGTGCCTCAGAGTGATGCGCCGGAAAGTATATTGCATGTTGTGGGCTTGCGCGAGGGGCATGTCTGGCATCCTTCGTACTTACTTCAGCATCGCTCCTTTTCCCTCTAGATCTCATATCATTCCTGTTCCTTGCTGCAACCTTCGACCTCGACCTGATATGTATGTAACTTGCTGACTGCCCGCCATGACACTCCCCGTCGCCTTTCTCGAGATCGGTCCGGCTACAGACTACAATGTTCGTAAGGACACATTGCAGCCACTTCATATCCCGTTGCAGCTCTGTTTGTCACACTTGATCCTTTTCTCTCATTCATGCTACAGTCCTCTCTCTTCACATATGCACCTAACAGAGAGGCACACGAGACACATTTGGTGTTTTCCACTTCAAGTTCCTCAAGTTATCCGCCTACGTACACACTCCCGCTTGCATCTCCGCTGCGTTTCCTCGCCCTTTCCTCGCCTCTCATATCGTCCACCGCCCTTCTCGAGCCACCTGTGCGCTCGCGGGTATTGGGCGCTGCGCTTAGGATCGTCGTACAACGGCTGTTCTTGCGTTGCATCATGATCGAGCACCTGTGGAAGCGCGCTGAATGGTTGAGCTGCTTTGCAACGAGTGACGATCGTGGCCCACGACGACAGAGTAACCTCATCGGTGAAGCACAAGGAGGTCTGCGATCCTGCAGGTTTGTCGGTCCATGTCGGGTCTCGACATCGTCGTCGCAGACGAGCCGCTTGAACTGGCGCATTGTCTGATATAGGAGATGGTTTCCAAAGAGCGAATCGGTATCATGATCGTCATGGTCCAATGGCCGTTCCATCTAAGGATATTCCACGATGAAGCAGCGCTGTGGCCCAATTCCGCTACGTTCAACGCTTCTTGTCAGTCGCCGAGCTATCCAGACCCAATATAGTCCTTCCATCTGGCACGACGTCGAAATGAGGGCGAAGATGCATGATAACGAGTGTAGCCAGACGTAGGCGCATACTAGTATTCCGCGGAATGGAGATGAGCTCCGAGTCGTCGAACTTGAACGTTTGAACGGCGACACTTGGATGGACGCCTTGCGCGTCAGCATTGAATAGAAGGCGACGATATGAGCTGCAATGAGCATGGGATGACTATAACACGGGTGTGGAGAGAGCAGCGCGCAGAGAGCGGTATTTGCACGGTCCCATCGGTGACGGGACGGTCAGGACGCCCCCAGGCCAGAGCTCCAGAGTCCATGACGTAGAGTCGCCCTAGCTCGACCTCGAGCACTCCGTACATCTCGAAAAGTCGCTGGCGCCTCGTAGAGCTGACAGAGCACAGTGTGAATGCGACGGACACGTCGCGTCCGGTGTCTCGCGACTAAAATCGAGCGTAGTCCATATGCCGACAGAATCGCAGACAGGGTTTGAAACACAGGTGGAGCGTCGAAAAATTGGTCGAGAGTGACTCGGTTCCTTGCGTTCGACCAAAGAAACTTGCAACTGCTCGAACGGTGAACATTCTGCTTTAAGTATCGAACAAGCTATGTACGTACCAGGTTTTATAGCAAGCCCATAATGACACAACGTATGCGATCCGACGTGCAGGATCGGTCGAGAAGGACGCAACAATGACCGTATACGGGATGGTGATGGTTCGGGTTCAAGAGCGGCTTCCGCAGTCCTGCCGTCACGGTGCCGTTCACTTCGCTCTCGCTTTCTAAGAAGTTTATTAGTGGCAAAGTGAACGCTCGCTGTGGATAAGGTGCTGTATTGTGGGTGCGAGAATTGACAGTGCGTTGGACGCAGGTGATGGAGACGGGTGCACAATAGAAAGAGACGAAAAAGCCGGGCTGCCCGGGCGTTCTACTACGCGGGCGGCGAGGATGTAGAAAACTGTACGGATGATTTGTGTATACGATGGGACAAGGGATCTGAGAGAGCAATGGAGGGGTGAGGCCGAGAACGAAGTAGGAGCAATAACAGAAGGGGAACGGAACCCTAGAAGGGGAACGAAGAGGGTCGGATGCCGACGAGGTGCAGCAGGTTGAGGTTGGACGCACCAGAGAAGTGCAGCTGAGCGTCGTCCGCACGACGGGCGCAAGAGGCGCGGGCGCAAACGCCGACTGCATGGAAGGAGACGGGAGAGTGGGAGTTATATGATCGCCAACGAAGGCAGACATAGCCTCGTCGCCACGGACGACGCGGGCAGCATGCTCGGCTCGAATAGCGGCGACATCATTCTACGTAGTCTTCTTCCGCTTCCTCCTCAATGCGTCACCGCTCATGCTCATCGCCCTCGAGCCATACGCTCCTCCCAGGTCGGCCGGCACACATGCTTCGCAGACGTCGCGTCAGACCCGGAAGCATGAAGGAGCACAGCAGAGACATACGTTAAAGTTCGCGGCATGATACGCGAACTGCTGATCACATAGATAACCGTACCTAGCGTGACTGTCAAGTATCCGCGCGCAAAGACATAAGCCCGAGACGCGACGCACCAGCAGTTGGCCTTGCGAGCCTGGCCCTGCGAATACGCCTCCTTAACGCACCACCACCAGAGCCAGAGGGGCGCCTGTACCAGCCGCCCAAGGCACTCGTGGCATAGAAGGCTGTTTCTGTGGAGCTCGGGTGAGATGGCGAGGTGCACATGGTGACCCCCCATCTCACTTTAGTGTCCCCCCATCTCACCTTAGGCTGTTTCTCGTCAGACCGTGAAACTCATCCGGCCCAGGGGCGACGGTATACGCGTCCCGGACGCTCTGCACACGAGGGTTGAGGCAGCAAAGCGCCTGGAACATGCGCGCAACCGTCATGCCGCGGATGGTTGGGATACCCTTGACGCGTTCGTAGCTGGGCGTGTTCGCGTCTGGGATGCCAAGGTACTGGAGGAAGTTGCGCCGCTCGCCGTCGTTATACCTTAGGTTGCCCTGCAGCTAGTTCGGCAATGAATCGTCGATGCGAAGGTCAAGCGGACTGTTCTCCCAATCTGCGAGGACTACGTGAGCACATGTCGCATATGAAGAGAAGGGGCTGAAGAGCGGGACCCCAGGACCGGTCAGGTATTTCCAGCCTGGAGCGCAAACGAATCAGAAGCGCGAATACAATGACTGAAGCATTGAACTCACAGAGTGGTTCGTAGAGATCCGGGGTGATGATCCTGCGGTCAATGCCAGCAGGGATCGCGTTCACTGCCGCGGTCGTGGCCGACAGGGTGCGTGCCTCGTAGATGAATCGAGGGTCGCCTGCACATCCCTGGCGGCCGGCATATACGAGCCCGCGGACAGCCTCGAGAATTGTACAACACTGGTGCGGTGTCTCGATGATGTCGAGGACGGTTTGCGGGCCGCCAACTATACAGCGCATACGTATAGGGCCTGCAAAGGGCCAGGTAAGCAAGGAGCCCTGCGACGACGGAATGAAGACGAAAAGTAACGAACGCGAGGACATGGATCCCGTCGACCAGTAACGACCTATAACCTCCCTCATCCAGTCGATGATGGCGTGGAGGTTGTGAATCTCTCGTGCGGTGTACGCAGCGTAGAATATCTTCGCGCGGAACCCAGGGTCGCTGAAGAGGTCGTCGTTGGACGCGTCCTGGAATGAGCAGTCGTCGCTACAGAAAAGGCTGAACAGCCAGAGACGATACACCGAGAGTTGGAATGCGTCTCGCTCAGCAGGCGACCTGGCGCGCTGCGTGGGTCGGTCCTCTGACCTGCAACGAGCAAAAGGAGTTAGGGGGACAAGACAGGGAAGGCGGCACACACACACGCACCAACGGCTGTACTCGAGCTCAAGCTGGTGGCAGACCCGCGCACGAACGCGATACGATGGGTAGTTCTCGGGTATGGCGTCCTGCTCCTCTGCGGCGGGGTGTGGGCGAAAAAGGACACAGGCCCAAGCGAGCGTGATAGGACTGTAGCGCGGATCGTTCGCGCAGACGACAAGGTCGTGCACCAGAGTGAGCTGCTGCGGTGCGGATAGGATCGTAGACGCGTCCTGAGGGAACGCGACGAGCTCAAACGTGTCGTCCTCGAGCACCTTCTCGAGGTTGAATGCCTCGACGAGTAGTACGAGCCGCACGCTCTCGACGTCTTGCGGAATCTGCGCACCCTCGTCCTCGAGCAGCAGCTTCCGGCCGAGGTCGGTCTCATACGGAGTCTTGACGGGCTGTACAGCGACGGGGCCCGATCCAGGTACGAGATCCCACGCGAGCCAAAACAAAACTTCGAGCATGGCGAGCTGCTAACGCGCGAGTTGCTTCGACCACATTATTGCAATGGACATTTCGCGGATGATCTTGGGTAGGAGCTCCTTCTGCGGACGTCCGACGTACTCCTTGGCCAGAGTGCTGACGAAGGTAGCCGGCTCTTGCAGCACCCTACCAAGTTACAGGGAAGCGACGTCATGCAGCGGGTCGTCGACATTCTCCTTGGCGCGTACAAGCGGTATATAGCACCGCAAGACGGAAAGACGCTCCGTAAAGTAGAACGACGAAATAGCCTGCGAGAGTTCGTCGACGACGTCATCTACGCAGATCCTTGCCGACCGCCGACCGAACACGTTGCGATATCCGAGGTTTACAGCATAGCTGCAGATAGAGTCAGCTCAGGCGTCGTTTCTAGAATCGGGGAGCGACTCACTGCTTCATGCTGAGGTACGCGCAGGTTTGGTCGCCAGTCAGCATCGCCAACACCTTCGTACTACCGTACCCCGCCATGCGCTCGCCGCCGCCGACCACTATCACAGACTCAGTCAGCCACAATGTAGGCGCCGCGGAAGAGCCCAGCACGTACTCTTCGCGTTTAGCTTCAGCAAGAATGATGCACACTCCTTCTACAACAGCGGTCCGTACGGGAAGAGCACGAGGCCCTGCGAACACATAAATCACTGGTTGGGGTGCGCGAACTTCAAGCTTACAGTAACGATGCGATGCTCGTGGGAATTGATTAGCGGCTTGCGCGACGAGTAGTTGCCCGAACACTTGGCCGGAACCTCATCGATATCCTCAAACTTCCGGCCTGTTTGGGACGAGCATCTCGCAAAGGCCATGCACATCGTCGGACCTGCGCGACCCGATACATGAGCCCCGTCGCGGTGTACGCAGCGTACATCGCGGAACTTACAATGCTTCTCCGAGCGTTCCGCAAAGTACCTTCAACTGTACTGCGTCTGGATCTCGAGCAACGGACACGTACAATCGATCGATTTCCCTCTCGAGAATACGAGCTGTCACCTCAGATGGCGCCCGAACAGGAACTCGAGCGGCGTTGGCTGGTCGCTCAGCAATTGGAGCCGTCGTGTTTTCCAGGTCGACGGTGCCTCGACCTACGATCGTGGTCAGTAACGGTACTGGGAGTACGCTAAAGAGCGCGTGGTAACGCTGTGCTTACGAGAAGGGTTGAGGCTCGTTGGGAGCGCCACAACTTCGTCTTCGTATGACGGCGCCTGGATCGAGCACGTTTGAAAGGATGTGTAGGAGGCGGACAGGGTTGAGGCCGTCGTGTTGCTCATGGTGGTGTATATCATCCAACATCACAATGCGTGAGCGGTTGCGAAATGTCTTGAAGTAGGTGGGCGAGCGCTTTAGGTTACCTTGGGCTGTATCGATGATCGCTGGAACGTTAGATCATGAGCATGATATCAAACCCGTGCGTGAAACGTACATGGCTCACAAATCTAGAGGTACCTGACAAGAACAGCGAGATCTCCAGCGGCACGAGATCATTGATAGCGGCAAGCACCTCGTCGAGCACGTTCAAGGGTAGACGGGATGTCGGGCATGGAGGTCTGAGAGAGCGCCAGCACCAGCGGTATTGACGCGGCTCGCAACGCGGGCGAGTAAAAGCGAAGTTCTCTAGGCGCCGCCGCCGCATGCGGCGCATGAAAACAAATCTCGCTGCCCCGGCTCAGGCTGGCGAAAATGTAGTGTTTACGATGACTAGTCATGGGCCGGAAATGTAAGCGGGATGCCTTCACTGAAAAACGAATAGAACTACGGACATGGTACGCGAGCATTCTGTTTTCCAGATTGCACCAGCTGGGCAGGCTGGGCCAGAGCCTCATGTCGCTGCGTAGTACAATAGTCAGCAAATGGTCGGAAGATGAACGAAACTCGATCGACTCACATCGACATCTTGGATGAATGTGCAACGCGTGCGCTTAACACACCCTCGTCCCAACGGGATACTTGTAGCAGAGAGTGAGGTGGGTCCTCTCCTTTGGCACCCACGTTCTTCATGCCTTATCCGGAGTTGAAGGTCGCCTGTCACGGTCCAGCGGACGCGGACGAGTGCTCGACACTGACACTGGGACGCGCAAGTGGGAGTCTGAAGGCCCGATCTATCGTCGTATGATCAGCAAGGCCTTCAGGCGTGATTGAGCCAACGAGGATGTCGTCTGCGACGAACAGAACAGAACAGAACACCAGTACAGCGCAAATATGGTGGACGCGTTGCGTACCTTTACTTGTAATGAGCTCTCACATTGAGCAGTATATCTTCCACAGAGCGAAATGAAGGGTTGCGCTCATGCAGAAGCCACATAGATCGTCAGCATCTGCTATAACGTTCGAAAATATTCTCTACGAACCAGATTTTGCACACATCGCCAAGTTAGGGTAGTTGGGCCGTGCAACACAGCAGCCAGATGTTCGTAGATATCCGAGCCGCAGGTCCAGTGGTGCAGGGTCCATGGTCGGCGTAATTGCTATAAACTGGCGAAGCAGAAATTCGCCCCGAACGTGTCGCCCAGTAGCCGTAGAAGAGCCAGATAACAGCTTCGCTCGCAAGGAATCTTGAAGGATACGGGGACTCATTGCAGCTGGTGGTGGTACGGGATCAAGAACGAACGCGGCGGTGTCACAGCGTGCTGTCACGCTCCGCGCCTTGACCTTCGACGTCGTTCGCCGTGTCGCGCAGCGCACTACATTTGCAATACCTCGCACCAACTTCTCGCAGGCTACCTTGCTCATCTCTAGCAAGGACAGTTTCTATCTACTCTCATGACGGGCGCCGTGTGGACCGATTCTCTGCGCGAGCCGGCATTACTCACACCGCGCTGAGCGTGGACCCAGGACCGCGGAGCCCACTGAAGCGACGAACGAGCGCAGTACGGACTGGACTCGACGTCTGGACACTCTCATGCCAGTCTCTTCTTCTTTTGGATGATTGCCAAGCGAACGTGTCTGTCTGAACTTTGAAGGAGGAGTCTGCACGGTGCATCAGCTCAGGTTCGACAACAGGCTGTAGAACGAAGACTCTACCTTCATGGGCTCCTCTCGGTTCTGCCAAAAGGTGATACGGCATGACGCTCATGGTACACGACCTCCCTCCCGTCCCGTTCAGCGTGCAATGGGGATGTCCGAGACGACTGCACACCGCTCCAATCTCTCGGTCGATAACGCGGGATGTGATGACTTTGGCTTCCGATGTACTACGCGATCTATTTTGATCATGGTATTGGCGACGACACATGTGCCGCCTACGCTCGTACATGGCCGTTTGACCGCATCCTCAGGCGATGTTGATGGCGCTCTATAGTCATTTTCTTATTCCTCGAATGTTGCCGTCTTACCCAGTGACCCACCCACACTATGCTGTACCTCTGTTCCTTGCTTTCGCATCTGGTTCTGATGTATGTCATCAGCAAGTGAAGCAAGCCGCTCGCCGACTGGATACTGGGATGGCCCTGAGTCGTCGACGTCTTCGACACGGATTGGCGTGCGACCAAGCACAACAGCGGCACCTATCAGACGCCCGCCCAGACCTCCCTCGACACGCGGAAATTCTGTCCACGCCTTGTGCGCTCCGTACGCTGTACGCGGAATCTGACGCGACCGCACACGTCTTCCGACCTGCTGCAACCGAACAGGCAGCAACAGACTCAGTATCCCCCCTGAAGACGCCTCACCCAGGCATTTACCTCCAAGTAAGATGTCCCTTCACGCAGCTGATCTTGACATACCTCAAGCTCCACCATAGGTTCAGTCCGAAGACCGATTCTACTACGCGGTGTGAAGAGCGTTGGACAACCGTTATTCCCGCTACTCGTACGAAGGAATAGGCGACGGAGAGCACAGAAGACAGACCGGGACGTACCGCGGGCACGAGACAGAACCAAAACTTGACACATGAGTGTACCGCCTCTAGCAGTCCGTCGACTGTTTCTATCGTCTCTCACGCCCTTAGACGGCCTCACAGGGTTGCATTTGATTGATTATTTTCGTCAGTACGGGTCGGTATCGTTACAACGTGACCAACCCTCCGAAGTAAAGACTCTTTCGTCTGTCGTAATGTGAGCCGAGCAAGCCTGAGGCGAGCCTGTGGCGCCGCCATCCAGACCAGGGATCATATCCTAGCGGAGTGCCCGGAGTACGAGCCATTTCGCCGTGCCCTCCGCGACGTTTCCCCCCACCTGTTCATTACGGACTTGCTGGGTACGCGTGAGGGCATAGTAGCCACCTCGAAGTTCCTCCGTCGCAGCGGTGCGTTTGGGCGGCCCACCGTTGATGATGATGATGTCCTGTTTTTATGGTAGCTGTTCAGGTACACGGCCCACCGTTGTTGACGTCGAGTAGAACTTCTCAACGACGCGCCTTACGGCGCGTCGCGCGCGCGTCCTCCTCTTGCCCCTCCCGTCGACCAGACCCAACAACCGACACTCCTCGCGCTGCTCGGCGACGCGCGGAGACCTATGCTCCATGATTCTCGTTCCGATATGATTTATTTATTCCTATGATCTCAGTAGTCGTACAACAAACAGTCCTACCCCTCGTCCTATGTCAACCCCGTTCCGCCAACCTGTTCTCCCTATAAAATTCCTCCCACCTCGCAACCCAGTGATAGTATCAGTCGGTCTCCGCCATGTACCCGTCCGCCCTCCGCTTCCCGTGTCGCCGTCCGTGCATTTGTACGCTCCGCGTGTGGGGCCGCCCCTTGGCGCTTTTGTATTTGAGCAGCCTGTTAGCGCGGTATATAAGAAGACTTCATCATCAGCAAGAGGCGAGCCTATGTCATATTATAATATCAGGGAAACCCGTTTTATTAGTAGCTCTTTCGACTGTCGTATGCACTGGACCAGTGCAGACCAGGGGGACAAGTTCAGGATGGCGAATTACCATGTAAACTGTATTCCTCAGGAGTGATAGTATGTTGTGTTCGCTGGCGGTTGAACAAGAAGAGAAACGTATGTTTAGAACCATTTTGTCTGGTGATAGTGAGGCTAGAGGGATGGTGATGGTTTGAGAAATCAGTATTAGACGATAACCAATGTACGTAGGTAAAAAGTATAAAAGAGCATTTGGTGTGGATTTTCACCACGGCCAGTCTGTGTAGCCCGCAAGCCCGCATTACCCGCTTAGTATTCTAGGGAGCTGCATCCCCCGTGCGGTACTTTCCTGCACGACGGTGGGCTTGTGGCTAACGCTAACAGTGAAGATTCCGAAAAAAATGGAGCTTCAGCTGCGCATAAATTATGCGCACCTAAAGGCTACCCTCAAGAGGATTACAGGTGCGTCTTCCGCAGTCCTGGGAGTAAATTCTCAGATGTGCTGGCAACTGGAGTTCCGGAGTTCCGACTGCGCCGCAGCCCTTGCGAAATCCAACATCCCTTGGGAAGTCAGGGCGTTTCTCCAAGCTTCGGATCACCTTGGAGGAGAAACGCAGCTGTACAGCCAAGGAAGTATATGTCTGCAGGTTGGTCATGGTGCGAGCGCGAGTGTGCCGGGTTCGCAGCACCGCGGCTCAAACCGGTCCCGTCCCGATCCCCCGCGCGATCCTCGGCGCCGTCTCATCATATCTACATCCACGATTTCAGCAATGCAGTCACTAGACTGAGCTTATAGTGAGGACTTTGAGAATATGTGGAAATTTGCGACAACTGCGCCGCAGGGAATTCCGGAACTCCGGTTCTCACATGCAACGCGTCTCGAGACTGGACTGCGGGTCGCACAACTTCGATCCGGCTCGCATGTGAAGGGTGAGGCAGCCGTTAGCTGCGCAGAAATTGGCGCAGCTGGTTTATCGCCTTTTCGCGCAGCTCTTGCTATTAGCTCTCAAACGCGAGGCCACGCCGTGATAGCGAATCCTGTGCGGCGGATGCAGCACCTGGGGAAAACAGGTATGCGGTCTACAAAGGGTCTATAAAGTTGGTCGTGGTGAAATTCCACACCTCATAAACTTTTACTTGTCGCCTGCGTATATTTGCTACTGTCTGAGAATCATTTACTTCAAATCCGCCCACCTCGCTCTCTACCCGCTCAAATCTTTGGGCTGATGACCATGTCGCTGGAGAGAGGGCTAATGACTGTCTCAGTCCCGTCGACGTCAAACCTTTCGAGAGCAGCAACTCGCAGTGCAGAAAGTACAGAAACAAGAGTCAAGCGTAGGATCATTTGTGAGCTGACGAAGCAACAGAGGCTCAATTTCTATCGTCGGGTAGGATTGATATCCAGCGCAAGGGTGTTCAGACTCGGAGTATGGCTGAAGGCTCGTTCCATATGCATAGCGCCTGCGAGAAACGCGCCCGCCTAGCAGCAAGTAAGATCATCTTTATTGAATCTCACGTTGGAACTTCCGCAGCGACTTCATTGGTGCGGATACCTGGTACCAACCACAATGTGCTGGGCAGCCAGGAGGAAAGGATCGTGCGCTCGAGCGCGCGCGCGGTATCTTCCAGAAGCATGTTTCTGGCGTGGAGGACCCGTGCGCAGTTGGAGAGCGTCTATACGCCAAGGAGTAGTATCTAGCACTCTTCCACCATGACCCGCGCTCGTATCGTACTGTAGTACTGTACTACCATAATGCCTCAGCTGTTGCTTTAGTAACTTGAAATTTCGTCGTGTTCAAAGCGGATCGCACGAACTTTCTGTATGAAATCGTAGTACCCTCGCCAATTGGTGAACTACCAGGGTATCACGCGCACATAAGCCGAAAGCCCCACGTACGCTCCAGCACCTCCCGTCGCGTCGTGACGTTCATCTCCGCAAGCTCTTCTACGCTCAGGTAGCTCATAGTCATCTCAGGCTCCTCGTCCATCTCCACGTCACGGCTGGTAACAGACTTCCATCCCTCCCCTCGCGGACACAATTTAAGACTAGCACGCACAAGGTAGATGCTAGTAGGTAGGTATACTCATTGAATAACGACGTGTCGGGCCATGTTCCGTATCCCAGAATCTCGCCGCTACTGGATGCCACACCTTCAAAAATGGACCAGATGTCAAAGGAGTCGTGTGCGTCTGCGCTAGCGACGGTTGTAGGATTGTTGGAAAGGCAGAGGACGACATGCGGGAATTGCCAGGAATTGCCCGCGCCCATCGGTCTTTCGGTCCGTCGATTCAAGTTGATCCTCCGAAGGCCAACTGCGCCGCATATCGACTGACTCGGACCGGACGGAGGTATGTATGTCGAGTACTTATATGCGTCGAACAGGTCCTCTGCTGGACAATCCAATCCTGTAGAAGCACCCGCGCTCTCATCATCTGCTAGATCGACTTCGTCAGGCATGGTTTCGATTGCCGTCTACAGCCTGATCACGCCTAGCGGTATAGCGTCATCGCCGCCTACTTTGTTGTCGCCTGGCTGACTTGGCGGCCGTGTAGCATGCATGTTCCATCACTTGGCTCGAGCGTCCGGCCGCGTGGGAGGAGAGGCTGCAGGCTGCGGAGGAGGAAGAAACGGAGATGGTCTGCAGCGAGGCCGCGCTGCCCATTACTGATGGCGATGGTGGCATGTTGATGGATGTGGACGACCCTCCCCTGCAATGCCTGCAGGGAATCTGCCGGAGTTTTCCGGAGTCCGTCTGCCAACGCGGAGAAATGAAGCGGATCGCTGCAAAATAATGGAATGAAATGACCCCCACATAACCCTGACTCCGTGTGTGACAATACTGACAACTCATGGTGTCGATCGTACTGAATCACGGCTCTGAGAAGGGGTGGGGGCTTTCCGCATTGCACTGGGAGCGCGTCTTGAACACAAATCATCCGCGCAGACCTCTGCTGCTTCATCATATCGACTGACTCGGACCGGACGGAGGTATTTATGACGAGTACTTATATGCGTCGAACTGGTCCTCTGCTGGACAATCCAACCCTGTAGAAGCACCTGCACTCTCATCATCTGCTAGATCGGCTCGACAACATCGCCCGCACATCGAGTCCACCGGGTATTTGGAAGGCTTTACAGAAATCATCGACACGAGACTCATGACGATATGATGCGGATTAAAGATCAGAGGTGCCAGAAATGCAAGAGTCTTGCCCGCACTCGGCGGCGCGAGCACGAAAATGTCCTTCTTGCCGGCGTTGCAGACAGCAGTGACGAACGCTTGCCACGCACACGGTGATCGCCACGCACTAAACTCAGCAAGAACTGACGAAGGCTAGGCCTAAGACAACTCTAGGAAAAAGGGAGGGAGGGTGGATGAACACAAC
>KV425892.1:268013-337216 GCA_001632375.1 Exidia glandulosa HHB12029 | reverse complement strand
GTCTGCTCGTCGTCCTTGTCGGCGAGGAACATATTGAGAGTTCTTGTTGAAGTCGAAATCGCGCAAATTTCTTGACGAGCGGATTTGGGGCTGATCAACGGGCCGAGCCCTGTCAAGCGGTCAAAGCGCGTCGTAATGGCTTTGATGTCTTCCGGAGACGGTTGAACGACGTAGGACGTGGAATTGTCCTCAATCTGATCTTCGGCGACGTGTCGCGTCACGGTCGCGCCAGGCGCGTTATTAGGCATTTGCGCGTGCGAGTTTGGCGTATTAATGCCAATCTAGAGTGTACAGGATGTTGCGACGGTCGGGCTGGCGGGCTGGGCCTGCAGACGCGGTGTGAGGTGACGAGGTTTAAGCAGACCCGGTTACGGAGCACGGATGCATGCGGGTGCAGTTACATATTGTGCCAGGGTTAATACGGAACCCGGCGGCTCATGTGTCCACATCGACATATAACGGGGCAGATGTATAACCATAGGGAAAGAGTATGGGAATTGCCAGGAATTGCCCGGCACGCCGTGGCCTTGCTTCGCTTCTGATATCATGTGCGTTGGCCTCATCGTACCTACCCTATCACACCAATACTTGCTTGCTTACTTTCTCCTTTCCCTCCATAGAGCGTGCGCTGGTAGGAGATTCTCACGGGTTGAAGCTTGAAGTAGCGAACCTTCGATCCATGCGAAAGCGCATTGATTTACTTCCCCGATCTCGCGAACCAGTCCAGTACCTTCACTACTACCTCATTCTCGCTCGCACCGACTCTGTCAAAGTGAGGTCATCCTCTCGAGGCTGTTTTTCCTACATCTGCAAATTCAAGCTGATTGTCAGTCCCGGCCTTCAGTGTAGTTTTGTCGCCCACGTCGCGCCTTTCTCGACTCATGCACAGGACCATACATTTGCTTTAGTTTAGTTACTGGCCCTCTACTTGTAGTTGTTCGATCTGGAGGCTTTACGATGATGTGTCTGCTACAGAAACATAATACGAACACGCCAGGAATATGTGTCGCATAGATTTTGGTACTTTGCAGAATGTCCTAATGGGGGGATATTGCTGTCGGGAGGGCAAGTGGTCTCAAAATACTAATGAGGCTGCGGCCGAGGGAGCGGCTGTAATAGGACTTGGCTTCCGCCACCGGATACTGCGCGTGCTCGGGCTCGCAACGGGCGCGGCGTCGCCGTCACTCCCAATTTGTGACGTGGACGATGTCCAGAGATTGCTCGATTTGTTTGCTTTTGTTTGCTCCATCTGCGCTGTCGATAATCTCCGAGTCCTGGCGGCTCGGAGTCGCTCACGGCAAGGTCCAGCCACGTCACGTACATACTCGCACGCGTCGAGCCTGCATATCGCGGCAGAAACACGTTACAGTGACCAAAGTTACGTGATGGGTGCGACATCTGGTTCGTATGGAATATTTTCGATCGTTCGGCGTTCTACACGAATACTGATAATCTATGCAGCTTCTGCATCATCGTAACCTATTGCTCTCGCACTGGAAGCAATACAGGACGAGCCCATTGTAGTCGAAGTACGCAATGCGGCCATCCTGTTCGAGTTGTACTGATAATCGTTCACAGCTGACATCCTCGCTGGTTCAACCACCCCCGAAGGCCATTCCGATTACTCTACATGATGGTCTATAAGACTTAACTTCGACCTTCGTATGCGGTACGAGTTCCGTGGGCGCGCATGCGTATTCGTGCCGAGTTCTCCATGGGATGTTTAACCAAGGAAGTGCGGATTCCGGAACGCGAGCGGCAGAGGAGACGACCCAGCTCATCTTCTGCGACCAGCATCCCGTTGGGACGCTGCTTTGCGTTTATGAGATGGTGTCTGAACCAGATGTCTCCAGAGTCCGCACCGAGCCATCACCATCGAGCCGTCGACCTATCCCGCAACAACAACGCGTGAAGGCCCATTCGCAACCGGTATTATCCCCTGTATGTGAACCCGTTCTTCATACCTGGTCGCTCCTGCTGACTTCAATTCCAGCTAGTCAACAGCAAACCAAAACCATTTACTATACATCCACTATATGGCTGGAAACAAGCAGGTTATATGGTTGGAGACAAACAGGTTATATGGTTGGAGACAAACGGATATATGGTCCGAGACAAATAGGTATATGGTCCAAGACAAACAGGAAGTAAAGTGCTTTAATCACATGGATGGTGTCATATAGTGCATCAGACATACCAGAATAGCATGAACTAACCTAAAATTTGGGACTTGGATGTCCGCAGATGCTTGTACATCATGTCAAAGCCTTCCTGACATGAACAAGATCAATGCTCAGGGAGAGATTGTATAGATGTTAGAAATGGTGAGAGTAACACTAAAGTTATTGCCACAGGCCCTCTGAGTTGAATAGGTGCCGGTAGTATAAATATTACATGACATGGTGTTCAGAAATCTTCTGATGTATCCATTGTACTCTCGCCCGGAGTTTGTAGCCTGAAACAAAGCTCTCCAAACATTTTGTGAGATGTATTCTATTAGTATCGAGCACATGGGTAGGGAGACTTTCCGTTGTATAGTCCGCATCACTAACTCTATGGTCCGGTCCCTCCGGAATTGTTTGGTGAATTTTCCCAGGAATTGATCTGTTTTAGATCTCTTACAGATGCTGATACCCTGCTATATATCCTGTACACTCCATAGGGTGCAATTTTCTCTAGATATGAAGCCCAATATCGCCAGTATTGGCACATTATTCACTGTCGCAAAAGTCCTCCCTGTGACCTATATAAAGAAGTAAGAGACTCTTCATAACATGAGAAAATTGGAGAAATGCTGCAGTTATGCATGGGTATACTCAGAATTAACAGCCGAAAGCTATAGAGGGAGAAATTCCTGTGCAAAGTCCCAGATATAGTGTGATCGTCTCCGACCATATAACCTGTTTGTCTCCAACCATATAACCTGTTTGTCTCCAACCATATAACCTGTTCGTTTCCAACCATATAACCTGTTTGTCTCCGACCATATAGTCTATCTGTCTCCAACCATATATTGGATGTATAGTAAATGGTCTTGCAACAGCAAATGTAAAGAGCGCGCATGTTACGCGGCGGACCGGCACGATTGGGACGACAGAGACGAAGCTCGTTTGCGCCAGGCTCATGGTTATCTATGACAAGAGGCGTGAACGGAATGCGCATGTGGACGGACCAACTCGAGCTACACAGTGGCCGCTTTTTCATCTCTTTCCCGCCCAAACCTCCCGCGCTCGATGTCCTTGTTCCTCGCACCGGGGCTCGCGACCAACTTGAAGATTCGTCATGGATAATTCACGGCCACGTCGCACTTTGGGCGTTCCAGTCAAGGGCTTCGCGCACCAAAACTCTCTCGGGTCGCTCGCGTCGTTCTGTAACGTCCTTCAAGTCTGTTCCCCGCGTTCTGTTCAACGGGCGCGCCACTGACTGCGAGTTCCAGTTCTAGCCCGTCTAAGTCAAGCGAGGGATACGGATCCTCCAGAACTCCTCGGGCTTGCCTTCGACCGTCGCGCGTGGTGCTTCGGGCTCGGCACCTACGGCGACATCTGCACGACCGGGGCGAGCAGTTTGGGCGCCCTGTGGACAAGACATGCGAGTGCATCGAGCACGTGCACACTTAGCCACGGACGCTGCAAACCGTCTCGCTTTCACGGCGCAAGACGGCTCGGGCGACGGCGCGCACCTCCGGGGCACAGTCTTGATATCGACTCAAGATCCAAACGCAGTACACTTGAAGGTACTTTGCCCAACTCTCGGAGAAGTATGGTAAGTTGGACGGTGTACGCTGCGTAAAGCAACATTGGACTCATGTATCTCGTACGCAGGTCCAACGATGTGTACGACCTTTGCGAGATGCTCGTCCCGAACAAGCCTGAGGCTGGAGGTTATCGATGAAGTTTTGGCTAAGCGCTTAGGCAACCACTCGTCGTGCAAGCCGATCATCTACGTCGGCGAGTATTGCTTTGTTAAGGTAAGCTTCAAGTTTTGCCAACCAGTATACGTAATTTATGTGCTCGCAGCGCCACGTACTCCAACCGTACGACCTGCTGCTGAAGAACGAACGTGCGGCATTGTCGAAGAAGCTAATCGCAAAGAGTACGTGCTGGACTCTCCCGCAGCGCATACGTTGTGCTTTGCTGACCGGGTCTCTGACAGTGATCCGCGGCGATGAGCGCGGGCACGTTGGTCAAGCAGTAACCAAACCGGCGCGTACCTCATCATCACGCAGTACGTCGCTCCCCGGTCCATCACTGACGATTGAGCTGACACCATCTGCAGCTACGCCGGGAAAACTTCGTCTGCGTTGAGGCGTTCGGTCGGCTCGCTCGACAGACGCTGCTGAGGATATTCGAGAGCGTCGTTACGGACACACACGCGTACCTCGTCGACATACTCCCGTCCTTCACTACCTCGTGCTCCCGGACGTCCTCGCTCCATGGCACCTAAGGCAGGAAGATGAAGGCGAGGCATGTGCTTTGGCATCCGGGGATTTACTACGAAGCTGACCTGCGATGCAGATGGAGCTTAAGGATCGTATGCATATGGGCGAGAATCTGGGATTCTTTGCCACGCCTTTGTGGAGAACAACGCGAAGACACGATTCGAATACACAGCGACGAACATCGCCTTCATGTTCCGCAATCCGCTGAATCGTTCACTGCAGTCGCTGGCTCTGCTTTCGAGGCTGGTACCAACAACACTGCGCGCACGTTGGTGGCTGCGAGTTGTCCCACCCTCGCGGCGCAGGAGGGCTCGTACTCTGTCTCGTACTCGGGGGTGGAATTGTTGTCGTGCCTACTTCACCACCTCGTATACGACGTCAGATGCGCGTCGCGCGCGCCTACAAGCAACTTGGAGACGCCTACATCCCCCTTTCAACTTGATCCAAGCTTTCTTCGCCGGGATCGTGGACTCGCGGCCGCGGAGGTTCACGACGTCTGATGTCAACCGCAGCGGCTTCGACGACATTCAGACGTGCTACATACTATCTAGAACCACCGCACCATCTTCGAGATCTTGTTCTCGTCGTGTACGCGCTCTGGACCTGTTTTCGCGTTTCGGCTATCCCGTGTCGCACAAATCCCGTTCGCCCTACTTCGACGTCAACAAAACACCCTGCACGCCCCAAGTGCACTCAAATGCGCTCACCACACGCTTGAACGCGATCCGCGACGGCCTCGTTGATATCGTGACCCCGCCCTCGCCGACCACCTCGAGCCTCACACATCTCCACAGTCTCGATCCGGTGTCAACAACGTTACCCTTGCACTCCAACAGCACGGAAACGTACCCAACGCAAGTCTCGACGCGCCTCGAATCGTCCTCATCGAGATCGTCGTGTGGCGCTCGTGGTCAACCCGGAACCGTGTCTTCATGCTGAACGTACTCAATCACAGCCGCCGCCGAGACCATTTCTCGAGATTGCCCATCGTGCGCATTCTTCCTGCTAAGTGCAGAAGGCGCACCTTGCGTATTCACCGCGGAAACTGTGTCGCCCTCTCACATATTCCCGGTCATCCTACGTCGCCGTCAACACAACTTTTGCCTGTACGACGGTCATTTTCGACTCCCGTATCCTCTATGAACCAGAATCGGCTGCGACGGTCCGCGCCCCTTCGATCTACGCGAGCACCGTCGATTCGGTACCGCGCCGCAGAACTTGCACTCCTCTGGGTGTTGTCTTTGGCGCACCCGCGCCGGTCTGTTAGGAAATGTATGCTTCCCATATTCCAGAACCAAACGCGATGCTCACCACAGTGCGCGCTTCCAGATTCCTTCTTCCACATGCGGATTTCAGCAGTCGGACCATCCGGTGTCGCGCAGCTTCCTCTGTACCGCGTCCGACGCCAGCAACGCATCCAAGGTGTTCGAAATACAACCAAGGACGCGTACCGCAAGCGTCAAGCCCTTCTGCGTCGTTACGGTCGAGATCGTAGGCTCGGTAATGCAACTCGCGTTCGCACCCATCGAGCCAACAAACACGTCTTCGAACGGGCGTACCTCCGTGAGCGTCTGCGTCATGCGCAACTGCAGCCTGCGACATCTACGGTTCCCTATCCGTTCTGGCTTCTGTGTCAATTATACGCATCCGAACTCGTGGCAAGGCGCAGCTAACCTTGGCCTCGCCGTAGCTTGGCTTCTATGGGGACCGTAAGCTCAGAGCTGGAGCGTGGCTTAACTACGTGCGTCCGCCTTCATTCACGAGCGGCGTGTTCTAAACTTCCTGCCTTCAAGTCTCTTATCGCCCATGACCACTCGGTCGTCGTGCGCTGGTTTCACGCCCGGGCGTGTTACTCAGTGACAGGATGCCATACGGGCATAAAGGTAAGCTTCTTGTCCCGCCCCTGCTCCATCTCCGTTGCCTCCACGATCCGAGACTCGTCGTTGCTCTGGTGTAGTGGGCGCGCCTGGTACGCCCGTGACCGCCGTGTGAACAGACCCAAGGACGCGCTCTCTGCATGTCTGCAAGCCTGGGAGCACGTCAAATACCCGGGGCCTCGAGCCTCGGGTGTCCATGTCTCGCCATTGTCCTCATTCTGTGTGTTGTGTGCCACGTCGCTCACGCTTTATTCCTAGTTATCCTGCATACTCATTTAGATCGTCGTTGGTCTCTGCCCTGCTTCTCCGTCCCTTTCGTGCCTCCCTGTCGTCCTCCACTTCGTCAATGCTCAGAACAGCCGCTGTACCGGCGTTCGCAGCGTTTCGTCTACCCAAGCTGCGCGCCTCTGTCGTCGCAGCTCCGGCCCGTCTTGGTCTGCGATGCTGTTGCGGACCCTGATTCGGACAACGTGTGCAGTTGTCGCATACCAGCGCTTGCTGCACGAGACTTGGTCGCATATTATGCCCTTCACGCTATGCTTGATTCATTCCCTCTTCCTTGCGCGCATCCTACACTGCGCTATTAGCGCTTCGGTGCTGGCGCTCTAGTAACTCGTCTTCCATCCCCAGCTCCTCCTCGTCTTCTTCGTCATACCATTTATCCTTCTCCTCGTCTCCACCATGCACATTGCCGCCCAACTCGCCGTCAGAGTCGCGTGCCTCTTGTCGAGCTTCGAGATCGACATTGATCTCGTAACTGTCCTCTGGCCTTCGTTCCGTGCCTCTTGCTCCGTCTCTCGTCCCCTCCTTGTTTGCCTCTGGCTCGCTGCCCGTGCGTGCCGCTGCCCCTGGCGTTTCCTTATGCGGCTTCGATAGCAGGACTTGATGTCCTATTCTGTCGCCGCGAAAGCGCATGGAGGTCGCGGTCGGGCGATCTGCGCGAGCGTTATGGCCTCACTACACAACGTAATAGTAATTATTTTCTTCTTTTTCTTCGGCCGTGCGCTGCGCAGCGCGAACGGGAACGTCTCCGTGTGTGAATGCCGGCGCGATGGGGCATGCATGAAGAACGTACGGAAAGTCAATGAACCCGTCCGTACTCATTCTCTTTGTCCCAGCCCACTCGTGTCAGTCGCTGGCGCCCGTTGTCAATTTTGTGGTGCCCGAACGAGTGTAAATGCAAGAAGTAGAGCCTCCGAAGTCGGGATAGATAATGCTATATTGGGAGCTGACGCGCCGGTCGATGCCGCTGGCGCGCTCTGTCCTCAACGTCCACCATGGCCGTGTGTGACCGTCTACCGGTGGAGCTCACCATCGCGATATTCAAGCTCACAAATAACCTCGCAACGGTCATGGCTGCCGCGCAAACTCATAAGCGGTGGCGCGATATCTACTACGACAACCAGTATATCATCGACCGTTCCGTTCTCGTCAGCCAGCTAGGGCCCAGAGTCGCCCCCGTAGCGGTACGCTGCGCTCGGGTTCAGGTCCTGATGCCCACCTTCCGCGACCCACGGCCTGGCGACCCCAGCTTCGCCGAGATCTTGCAGGACCGCCTCAGCGAGGCCAGAGTTCTCGACGAGGTCGTCACCGCCGCCGAGGTTCCCGTCCTCCGCGAGCTTGTGCGCATCTGTCGGAGGCTAGAGCGAGTGTATAGTTGCAGGTGCGCATGCACCGTCTGCGCCGTCGTTCGCTCCTAACCCGGAGTCCTTTTCAGACCGTACGACCCTACGGGCGACGACGAGGAGACCACGGACCGTACAGGTCCCCTGTCGCTTGCAGAGCAAGACGGGTTTGAGCTGGCCGTCTACAGGATGGACCTCCTGAGTGTGTTGTCCCGCGAGGGCAGCGTCGTCCTCGACACGTTCTCGGACCCCGACGTCCGCTCTACCATATTTTACGACGCCTACACCCCGCAAGAGGTGTTCAATATCGACGCTGTCATCGAGTGGATGAAGGCGCTCATTGGCCGCTCTGGTGCGCTACCCCCTTTCTCCCACGGCGACGTGTACTAACCCGTATCGTTTACAGGCTTGAGCAGGATGCAGTGCATCGTCGGTGGGCCGAGTGTCGTCCTCCAAGTCTACGAGACCCCGACGCTACCACGCCAAGTTATCGACACACTCGTCGGGTCCGTGCATCCTGACTTCGGCGGCTGGGATGTCGATCTCCCATACGCAATCGAACGACGAGGGCTCTCCTTCTCGGCAGGGGGCAATCTGCCAGCGTCAATCATCCAGATGATCACCTCGCCCGACTTGCCAGCCTTCAAATGTGAGTTTTCCTATTGCACTCGGCGCTTTGGTCTCTGTTTGCTGACTCCTTCCCGCTGCAGGCTGCAATTGCTCAGCACGGCCTCCCGTTCGCCTCTCAAACTGCCAGAGTTCGTACCCCCTTCCACGCACGAATCATGCTCATGTCCCGTGTGCGCACAGCCTGGTGGTGCGCCCAGCTCAATGTGCAGATGAAGTCGCTCGCGGATTGCCTCAAGGGCGGTCTGAAGCTCAACAAGCACGAATGTTCGCTCCTCAAGGAGTACCTCGGCACTGAGGGCGCCCCCCGCTACGATCTACACGACATCCTGCAGCAGCTCTGTGAGCTCAACCCGCTGCCGCAGAATGCCCGAGAGGCGGCCTGCTTCCCCCTCGAGTGCGACGAGTTCTATGGTGTGACGGCCGACGCGCTACTATGTAACGTCTGCATTGAGGAGCTACTCACATCCCGCTTGTGGATGTGGTGGCTGAGGACCAAGGCGCAAGCTTTCCCAGGGGAGACGGACAAACGGAACTGTCGGTATGTTTATCTCTGGTTTATTTTTGTCCCAGTTCTTGACGGCCACCAGCCTTGGCTACGAGTGTCCGCGACAAGCCGCTGAACCCGAACACGCCTCGCACCGCAATGTACGTTGCCGTCGTGTTGTCTCATACTTTCCTGACTGACGTACCGTATGTCCAGCACGCTTGTCGTCGCCTTCCAGGTCGTGTTCTGGAGCATCGCTTGACACAGGATCAGCAGCAGCGCATCGAGCAGGACGAGGCAGTCGAGGAGAACGAGGTCGATGCGATGCTCTAAGAGCAAGGTGTGTTGCGTCGCCGACTACCGCCGTACCTACTGTGCGTCCGCCTTGATGGATGATTGTGCCGAGATCAGCCTCCTCTTTCTTCACCATCCTGTCCCTTTCTCTGTTGAACCCTCATTTCTTAACACACAATGTCCGCACATCGTGCACACCATAAACACATCGGTCCCTTCCCTCCTCTCCAGTCCCATGATACCATGTCCAGCGTCTCCCGTCCCCTCCAACTTTCCTATATCGCTTTGTATCGTTAGCGCCATCCATCTCGATCCGCGCCCGTCTCCCCCACATTGCATTGTCTGTAGCCCGAGTCCCCCATCCAGCCCTCCCTTCTGCAATACAGCATTGTCTTCATAGTGAATGTCGATGCCCCGGAACAGTCTGCATACCGGTGGCATGCAGATGTTCACTGTGCTGCGGGAACAGCGAGAAGCGGACCAGGATGCATGGTGTGAGTGCATGATGCGACTCTTGAACCCGAACCACAACAAGACTTGTTTGCTGCACAGAATTTCCTGACCACCGCCGTTCACAAGTCAGGCAAGGTCGCGGTGTTCATGCATCAATGGCTTGCGAGCTAGGCAATATCTAGCACTGACACAGATAAATCGACATTGTACTTAATTCGCTGTTGCACATATCCACTGTCCCATTCACTTCAATGGTCCGGTCCGGAATCTACCTTCTGAGTATCTCCTCGAGGTGCCTGCTCGCCGCTGGCGAGAGCACCCGACCACGGTCTGATGACCGGACGGTGTTGACGCATGCTTCGGATTTGGATCTTTCTTCTCCACACAACCACTTCTTTGCGCCAGCACCCATAATTATAGAGCCAACTGTCGCCCTACAGCGGCGATGGTGCTCTTACGAACACGGACACGGACAGTGGCCGACGGCGCAGAGGGCGTGGACATGGATGGATGACGCCGACTGTCACGGCACACCAAGTCGGCCTCGCGCAGGTAAGGATAGTGCCCAAGGAGAAGGAGGAGAGGACGGTCGAAGGGATGAGCGGGAGGACGTGTCTTGCTGTATATCAGACCATTCCAAAGCTAGGGTACACGAAGCGGCATCGGCCGGTACATATAGCGATCCGGAAGCAAACCTAAGTGGGATCGGAAGCGCGTGACGAACACCTATAGAATCACAGATGAACAATGGCGGTCAGGCAGGCGATGAGGAACAGATCGCGATACATGGAAGCAACCACAAAAGGGAGAGGAACGACAGCGGCGGCAAGGCTGAAGGGAAGCGAACAGAAGGTGGAAGGGAAAGAGTCCATGCCTATATGAGGGTATACGGCGGGTATAACAAGGGAACGTACAGCGCATGTGCAAGGAGGCATGGGTGCATCCGAGCAAGCGTGGCGATAGCAGTATGTCGACCTCCAGTCGAGCATGCGATCCAATGGCGAACGGGAGTGGAGGAGGCGAGCATGGTAAGGCGACAGTGAGAGGTGAGAGATCCCATGGACATGGTGATCTTGATGCGAATGGCAGAGATCGCGCACGCGTTCACCGGCATGACTCAACTCCGTGGTGTAAGCAGAAAGGCCGCGCGTCCGGCCGGTGATCTCGGCTCCTTGGTGTCCCGTGCGATCCTGTGTGTGATCGCTGTTCGTACCCATTCTGGCAGTGGTGGAGGGCATGGAGTCCGAAGCGTGCCAAGCGGATGGGCAGACATGCATAGATTGAGGCGAGCGAAAGGAGATCGACGACGTGCGATATAGCCCACGTCTGTCCTCGACGGCAAGACCATGGCTTCAGCCGTCAGGAGTCTGCGACGCGGGGTGTTGAAGGGCGCGTGGAGTGTCGGGGAGGAGGAGCATATGCAGCTGACAGAGCGGCGAAAAGAGATACGGGCGCGAGGGATGTGGAGCCTCCTCAGTCCATCCCGATTATCCGTATGGGTGTCCGACACCCCCAACCGATTATCGATTAGGGTGTACGGAAACAATATGTACAGTGAACAAAGAACGGGTTGCGGGAGAGTTAGAGATGGAGATAATGATAAATCGACAGGAAAATATCGCAATGTCAAGCACAATTAACACATACCCTGAGTCAAGAATGCGATATATCGCGATAGAGCGCACGCGTTGCAAAGGCAGTGCGACAGGGCAAGTTGCGATTTATCGCGTTATAACCGTGCGGAGTGTGATGTGACCCAAGTCGACGAGAAGGGAGCGAAGACAGGATGCGGATAAATCGGGAATAAAGATCGAGATATATGGGAGAGGCAAGATCGTCATAAATCGGGAAAGCGAGATGTAGATAAATCGCGATAACGATAACGACAACGAAAAAAT
This sequence comes from Exidia glandulosa HHB12029, assembly GCA_001632375.1. Lineage (NCBI taxonomy): Eukaryota > Fungi > Basidiomycota > Agaricomycetes > Auriculariales > Exidiaceae > Exidia > Exidia glandulosa. The sequence goes on along the minus strand of KV425892.1, from coordinate 325,517 downwards.
AGGGGTTGTGAGAGATGGTGCAGTGAAAGCGAGTGGAAATGAACAAAGATGGAAGAAGGGAAGATCACGATAAAGGAAGATAAAATGCAGGTAGCAATATCATGAGGATGAAGATAAGCGTACGGTGGTATGGCGGCGAATAGAGCGAGCAAGGGACCAGACAGAGACGACACGAGAAGTAGGATAAGAGAGGTAACAGTCAGCGATGCAATTATATATCTGCCAAACTGCGTACCGTACAAGACTCCTGCAGCAGCGAGCGGAGAGCCGGCGACTGTGGCGGACAGAACTGGAGTTTGGGAGAGACGGAGCGTATGCGTCGGCGAACGATGGCGAGCGTGAAAGCCAAGCACGACGCAATACGACGCAGCTTGCGGCGGGAAAGGGGGCGCCGTGGCGGTCGTAGATGTGAGGGAGGAAGGAAAGGTAGGTAGGTAGGTAGGTAGATTCGGAGCTGACGGGCCTACATAGAGACGGCGGAGTGCGAACGGCAAGATGCGCGACTTGGCAACCGCCGCCACAATGCAGCGCATACTCGGATCCGCTCAAGGACGGAGCGTCGGTCATCGGCTCACTATTGTTCTCGATATATTGGTGGCCGTGATGGCGCTGTGCTCCGAGGGCTCGGGGTCTAGGATCAGCCGACCGTGTTCCCCCACTGTGTACTCACTCCCTTGCACATTGCTAAAGCCCCGGAAGACCTAACTCGGTGCTCCTTACGCTCTCATACCACTCTGTTCGCCCCCTAGACGTGCGAGGAGTATTTACGACGAGTCCACAGCTGCTCCGCACGGACTTCCCTCGCCCAGTCTTACTCACTTGCAGCCCGACCCACGTCTCGGGCATTCGCTTCGACTGCACCATAGAGCTCGTCGACGTCGAATACCTCTCTAAGAGCTCCTGCAGTCTGCAGACCTTCCGCGTACATCGCAGCGTGAGGACGATTTCCGCGCATCGGCCAGCACACACCCACCACTCGACCCTTCCGCGCTCTCACAGCGCCCATTTCGACCGCATCATGCGATTGGGCGTCACTCTGAATCTCGGAACGCTCACATGCAGTCCACGGACGCGTCTCCAGTCGCGCGGAATTCGCGTCTTTCACCGCGCGAGCTCCTCATCTCGCCCAGCGTCTCCGTTTCCCGCGATTTAGCGTTTAATTGACTCAAGGGCGTTCCTTCTATCCCATTCGTTGCGGCGAGCGCGCGCCGAGATCCATCCGCGAGGTTACGGCGATTCGTAGAAATCGCCGTTGCGCAAAATCCGACTTTGTCCCGCGCTTGCGTCAGCTCCGCGCTTTTTGCGCATTCCATCAGACTCGCCAACGCGAACTGCGTCATAGCGCACAGCTGCCACGCGCGAAGGCCGCCGGTGTCCATTTCATCATGACCGGGTCTCGCGGTCTGAACGGACTTCGGCGCACATCTCGCGTACACCCGTCGAGTGCATCAGACGCGAATCACAGCGACTCGCGGACGTTGCGGTGACTGTCAGCGCCGCATAATTGGCGCGCTATGTGGAGGATTCGCTCCGAAACACGCCCATGTGCATGCGCATCCACGAGCCGAACCAGTCTCCGGGTCGCGCAACGTCAGTGCACACGCGACACGCGATCGTGACGGATATCAAGACGTCCTGCGCACGTCATAAATCCCTCTAATCGCGCGCATACGAGAATTCCGTCGAGATCACGTCCCCGGCATCCCGACCCTCTGTCCTCCCGCGTCACATCAACTCATCACTCACGCGCCGTTGACGACTTCCACAGCTGTAGAAAACGCGATTTAGTACTCCACTGTGTACCTATTCCCTCGTCTACAGCTTATTCTGCGATGTTGATCGTCCGTTCAGTGTTGCACGCCAAGCCCTTAATTCGACCTTTTGAATAATTTAAGCCTTTCCCCTTCCCGAAGGCCTTAATTTAAGGGCAGCGAAAGCCCTTAGCATCTCGAAATAGCACTACTAAGTCAGGGTGTACATTGCAGACACTGAGCTACCAGCTATCAAGAGACAAAGTGTTCAGAGTGGTCGTAGTAGTAGTAGTAGTAGTAGTAGTAGTAGTAGTAGTAGTAGTAGTAGTAGTAGTAGTAGTAGTAGTAGTAGGAGACGGGCATTGCGGTTCTAGGATAAGGGCCATGGTAAGCCTCGCTGTGACACATCATCTAGTTCTCTATTGTCACTTATGTGGCTATTGTTGCTTATCTCATCTGAGAGCTCCATATAGTGGGCACACAACCAAGCAGGACAGGAGAAACCATATGCATAGATATAGTTAAGACACTGAAAGGCTTAGCGAGAAATTTACACATCCGTTAAGGCTTACGCGTAAGGGCAGTTAAGGCTTTCCCCTTAGCAAGGGGAAAGGCCTTACGTGCAACACTGCGTCCGTTCGGTCGGGTTGGGCATCATGCAAGACATCGACCCCGTCAGTCAGTTGTACTCGTCGAACGGCGTCTCCTGCACTAACGAACATCGTCAGTGACTCATATAGCGTACAGTAATGGACTCGTAGCGGAAAAAAATCGAGCACTGGGGCGTCTGGCGCAGCAGCGTGTATGTTTGCGACAGGGATGCCGACTTCTGTCGACATGACCAACGTGCATCGCCAATTGAAGCTGTTTGCAGGAGGATCTGACGCGAGTGACAGTTCACGTTCGAAGCTGTCGACTTGCACCTGCGCCCGAAGCTTACGAGCGGGCCCTTTCAAGTACGTAGCGCGATTCCAGCGTGCGCAGGACGTTTACTGACTCGTTAGCACTAGTACTTAGGAGCGATGCACGCTGTGGATGACCCGTTCACAGGTTCCAAGCACGGCCAGATTCGGAACGCTCTCGTACGCGCTCACGCGCGTTACGTCTGCGCGTTACGTAAGCTCGACGAAATCTGCAAGCGCCTCGTAGGCACCGAACCGTCTCCTCGCCCAGACCGAAACCGAAACCGAAACCGAAACTGAAAGTACGTACCTTCGATGCATCGTTCGATCTCGAGCCCGACACAACCGGTCGAGATCTGGCACGATATGCTTGCGACTAGTTATCACGCTCTGGCAGTATATCCTTGCCGTTCTCGGCAGCAGGAGAAGTCGCCTTTCCTTTGCAAATTCGATCCTAACGAGCCTGCAGATGTGTCTCGCGCGCAATTCCAGGTGTACTCGTGTTACGAATCACCCTTCAAGCTTCAAGCGCGACATGTCGCAGGGATGGAGACGCCACTGGAGGCGCTCACGGACAACCGTAACAGCAGTATTGTCGCAGTGCGTCCTGTTATCTTATTAAAACTGAGTTTCATTAACTTCGCAGTTCTTCTCCCTAAAGATACGTACTCTCAATCTTGCCTTCTATGGCTGAAGACGCGCCATGTCTCGGTTCACTAGAGGGCATGAATCATATTGTTCGTTCACGTGTTGCAAACTGCCGGAGACTTTGACACAGCATCCTAGTTGTGTTTATGTAGCAGTCACGAGGCTAACTTCTCGTCCCATGACCCTCTGAGCTCGGGTCCTGACAGGACCTTCCACTTGATATGCGCCTGAGCTTTGCCCATTGCGATAAATCGCGATAGAATTTGTGGGGACCTATGCTTTGTCCATACCTTCTCATGGCGTCCATATCACTATTATGGGTATCACGATATATCACGATGAAAATCTTTCAGGGGTATACATACCGTTGAAGGAGGTTCGGGTCGCTCGGATATATCGCAATAGAAATCCCGGGGTACCCTCAAGTATTACCTGCCCTATCGATATATCGCTCATAATTTGACCTTCCGTATGTATACAGCGTGATTGGGATAAATCGTTATAGAATTTCTCACATGTATGCGCCTCTCGAGTTGCCGGACTGCCGCCTGCGAGCTGTTCCTATGCAGCCGGTGCGCTGGGTGCCACAATATATCGGTATAGAATTATATTGTACTATGTGTGCCAGGTGTTACGAAGTCCATGAAAACGCGATATATCGATGTAGAAAGTCCGGGGTATGCCAGGAGCGGTCTGCGACCGCTCCCGTCACTTAGGGTGTCATACACCCTTAGCGATAATCGCGAGGGGGTGTAAGACACCCTTACGGATTATCGGGATGGACTGAGAGTCTTGGGATGTGGCGCAGACAAGTGCAGACCTCGTGTGCCGTAACACCGACTGCCTGTACGGCAAAGCAGCTCGCCTCAACCAGGCCTTCCGCGACCAGATTCGCCGTGGCAACCCGGTCGACTCCGACCTCGGCACACTCAGCGCCTTTGGGGATGCGCTCAAGCACAAGGATGCCATCGACAATCACAAGCTGCTGCTGGAGCATCTCCTGACGCTGCTCAGCTGTCTGACGGAGAAGAGCGCAAGGTCTCAGAAGCCGAGCAATGCTGTGGGTGCTATAACGCTCGGGCAGAGCCCGACCGCGACCTCCATGCACTTTCACGGCGACAGAATAAGACATCAAGTCCTGCTATCGAATCCGCATAAGGAAACGCCAGCGGCAGCAGCACGCACAGGCAGTGAGCCAGAGGCAAACAAGGAGGGGAGTGTTGCGACACTTCTGACTACCTCCCAGCCGGGTCTCCCATATTGAGGAAGAGGTACCACTGTCGGATAGCAATAGTCAACCAGAACGAGCCTAAAGTACATGAGGGGCGTGATGGTTGCTTATATACTCGCGGGATGGTGAGTCGCCCGAGGCGCGAGCCGCGGCAATCCCGGGCCCGGAGAGCCAAGGGTGTGGACCTGTCGTATCTCTTAGAACTAATGGTTTGTTTGTGTGCGTTCGGAGACGCGCCGTTATCCTGTAGGTACGGGAGGTTCCGAAACTCTAGTTCGTTGACTCCGGCGCACACTCCATTTCCCGCAAAGACACTGGCAAAGACACCATCGACAAGCGTTTCCAGGCCCCCGGCGAAGCCCCAAAAGGGTCCGAGCCGCTGGGACCATCGAAATCGGGCGGATTTGGAGTGTGCTATCTAAAGAACCAAAGGGTCACGGGAGGAGCCAGTAAGCCAATTGTGTGTACAGGACCAAAGTAAACTCGGCCCCAAAGAACCAAGGAAATTTTCTATACCCTATGACCGAACCATCATATCAAATTTCCTTTTATGGAAATATTTTGGGACCATCGAAGTGGTCAAGGTGCGGATCGGACCTCAACACCGGGGGCCTGTGTTTCCGCAAACCCCGCGCTCTAACAGGTTACGAGCCTCCGCACTTTCACGCAAATTATCCGCGCAAATCGCTAGCTCCCTGCTGCACACCGAATTTCCATAATCCGCTCTTTTTTTCCACTCTCAGCCGTCCGCTCTCCCGCACCGGCCCCTGTCTGCTTTACATCTTCCCACGTTCATTTCCAACATGTCGCTCTTGTCGTCTAACGACATCTCCCGCTTCATTCATGCTTTTGAGCTCGACCGTCGCTTCAACGGCGGACCCCTAGAAAAGTGCGCGCAAGGTGCGCGCGGGGTGTGTGCAGTGCACGCAAGGTGTGCGCAAGGTGCGCGCAACACATAGAAGGTGTGCGCGAGGTGCGCGCAGGGTGTGCGCAAGGTGCGCGCAAGTCTGTATACGAGTCTGGAAGCTTCGACATTTGGTTCCGCTTTTTCGACAAATCGCTGTGTAGACTTGGAACCACTCAGGCTGTAGTCATGCCCGCTGGTCACAAGGCCTCTATTACATGTAGAATACAGATAGCGCACTTGGAATCTGGATCTCACCTCTTGAGAGCGAATAGTGCTCGAAATACCTGTATTTTGAGCCCTTACCAATGGGGACAGCAGAACCTATGCTATGGTGTACTTAGCAGCCTAGCATGCACCCTAACGGACCATGTCTAACCGTCTGATTCATGCGCAACTCAAAGGGCAGACCTGAGTGGAATATTTAGTGGCATTTGAAATTTCGGAACACTGCTAGCAATGGATTACACAGTGCAGCACCTGTATACGTTCATTTGATGACATTATAATGCGTCTCTTGGACTACAGCCCCTGGAAATGAGGTTCAAGAGAGTTTCCAAGTTCAATTCTGGAACCAAATCCTAAGCTGTGCGGGTGACAGGCGGAACAAAATAGTATTGTACGCTGAAGCAGCGGGCCATATAGCACTTCAATAAGGTGTATACACCGCGATGACATGATTTCAAGTAACAGGGCCTTCCACAACTCCTGTACACACATGTGGTCGCTAAGAGAGGGTATCCGCACCATAGCAGTTTTAAGACCAAATCGATATTCCCAAAAACCGTCCCACTGCTCCCATTGTACCGACCTATCTGCCTTTAAACTATGCATGTTTGGAATACATCCAGGGACACAAGAGCCAATATGTGGTGTACCCAATGCCAAAAATGCATGCACTGGCTGTATCTGTGCTGTGTGAGAGCAACAGGTGTGCAACAGAAGGCAGAGTGCCTGCCAGTGAATCATTGTGCAGCCCGGAATAATAATGTAGTAATTGTCTCTTGCTGCTGGAGTCCAGTTATTCTCCGCCCTCTGCCCGCAGTTTGTCACAACATTGCAGGTATCAATCAAACTCTCCTGCAAGTACAGTACCACCTTTCCTTTTGCTAGTAAAGAATGCAATAGGAATGCAGCTGTGCTGCAGGCCCAATATCAGGGCAGGGGCCCACCCCAAAACCGTCAAAATTCAACTGTGATCACCTTTCGCGCCATCGTCAAAGGTACGTGGCCAAGCCCGATTCACATTTAAGCTTACATTATCATAGGGCTGCTTATCTGACTCTGCGAGATGTGCCGTACAGAGTTCATCCCGGACTTTGGCGCGCTCGTTAATGCATGGGTTGGGATAATTCTATTTCGAAACCCCGGCTTCTTGAGAAACCTCAAAGCCTTAATCATAAGTAATTTACGAGCCCGGTTTCTGACCTGTCAGCTCATGTTCAGTTAAAGGTTGTGGTCGATGACATTCTGCCGATACAATCACAGCGGGAGGAACAGCCCGTTCCGTTCCGCAGTTCCGCACAGGTACTTTACACGTCTCTTTCCGTCTCCACGACCATCGCGTCCCTCTCTGCGCTACCGCACGAGGCTGGACCTTGGCGCGCCGTTGGTGCTGCCGGTCCGCCCGTTCGTCCGCTCAATACGCGACCACGACCGTGACGTCGACTCCTACGTGCCGCAGCACGATCACAGGCGGTCACCACTCGACGTCGGCGCCGGTTCTGTGTAACCACGCAGAGCGCGTGGGGGCATACTGCTGAGCTGGCGGCCAGCTAGCAGGCGTGCATGTCCCTTACGGCGTGCACGTGGACAGGACCGAGGTTGGGCTGCGTGTACGCCCAACCGCTACCCGCTTGCAGCAACGGCGCGTCAGGCGCAACCTGGCTCATGGACCCTTTCTCCCGTTCGGCATTTTGTAACCGTCGGTCTCACGAAAGCTCGCGAGCTCGGCGCTCGAATGGGTCTCGTCCCGCAGGCGTGCACGTGTGTCCCCGTCGCACCCGGTGCAGAACATGTCGCACACCATGGACACTCGGTGCGCGCTCAAAGTCGAGCAGTCCGGCGAGGACGCGGTAGCGCGACCCGACCGCGAGTGCGTACAGTCCAGCGCCTGAACGGGGTCACAGAACAGGACTTTCTTATCAGGCCTTCTCGCGTCGAGGACAGTCGTCGCAACCTCTCGTATCTATTGCAGCTGCCCGCACCTCTCGTTGTCTGTGCAGTGAGGCATCACGTATATGTGCCCATCAAGGACAGATCACTCGTCACTGGCGCTACGCTGAGACTCGTTTCCCGGATGATGCTCGGCCTCGCTGGCCCTCCCTTTCCCGCCCATATCTGCCTGTCGCGGTGCGACACTTCCTTCTGTTTTTTTTTTTCACGCGCCAAGGACGACAGGCCTCCACGCAAATATGCGAGTGTGAGGCCAGTCGCTCGCTGCTCGTTGAATTACGGAATCGAGGCTGAGCACCACTGAGGGTCTCGTAAGGAGTTGCGTGGTGTTCACTCGAGTATATTTTCGACGAGGTGCTCTAACGAGACACGTTGAATGGTAATGCATTGATCCATTCTACTACTAGCACGATGGCTCTACGTAAGGTCACAATGCTGACTACATGCTGAATACGGGGCCACTAAGCTGCGGTTGAGGCCTTGCAGGTGCAACTGTTGTGGCCGGGGCGTCTGCAGATCCCGCACTTCGGCCCAGCGGCGTCAACTTCCTCATCGCCATCATCACCTTCCTGGTCTTCTTCATTGTACTCCTCATCGTCTCCGCCTGCTACATCGTCCAGCTGCGCGTTTGAACTCGGCTGTTGTGCCGTCATTGGGTTGAGGTACCCTGTTGACCGAGTGCTGGGGCGAGTTCGTCGCCCGCGGGTGGCGCTTTCTCTTGCGGACGTGAGCCGCGCTGTGCGTGCTCGCCCCTTCCTCTTCTGAATGGGCGGGTCACGGAACGGAGCTGCTGGGTCTGCATGTGCGTGTTGCTGGTTCCTGCATTGACGATCAGCGTCCTGTCCGAGCAAAACAAGATCTCTGTATACCTGATCCCCTGGAGCTGCTGCACGAGATCATCTAGCTCCTCCTGTGTCTGCACCGTGTTGAGCAACGGTGTGAACACTGCAAGACCCTCGTCGTAGATTGTTTGGGGCCCAAGCGACCTCGTGGGTGGAGCGGGTGTACCGCTGACCTCGGCTAGCGGGTTCGAGAGGGCGGACGCCACTGTGTCGGCAGGAAGATTCAGACGACTCTCCTGAACGGCATGAGTTTGCGTGACTGGTGCGATGCTGGCCACATCAAGAGCATGGTTGTTCAACCATCTACGCGTGGGTTCAGGCTTGTGCGTGATGTACAGATACTGGAAGAACGCACCTCGGACGGATGAGGCCGATGTGAAACAACATTCCTTGCACGTTCTGCCATACGGCCCAGAAGTGACGGCATGGCACGCCAAGGTTCGTGAGCATCATGCAATCGCACACGTGCCGATGTGGGTCCAGAACAGCCATGGTATGCGTCGCGTGTGAAGACGTGTGCTTGACAGTAAAGAGATGAGTAACCCGAAGCTTGTGCGATGCGATTACGCTCAGGACATATTTTGTCGAGAGGCAAATAATGTCGGATGCGTAGGGATCCATAGATTGCTATAGGGACATGCAGTTAGTCCTCTGCGTAGATTGAACACAGCACTTACCAAGTCTTCCTGCGCTGGGAGCTGTTCGGGCAAGGTCTCAGCTCCGATTGCGCCATCTGTCTGCATAGGTGTCAGCTCCGAAAATTTCAGGACTAGAGAGAGACAGACGTACCCAATGCTGATGGCCTGGAGGTAAGCGGAGAACCTCCACCTTATAGAACATGCTGTTCTCCATCTGCGTATAGGATCTATTCATAGCAAATGGACCTGCATGCTCTCGACTACTACATAGCAAATGGACCTGCATGCTCTCGAAGTAGTCGGAGCGGTTGGCGGAAATGGCTCTCAAAGTTCGTCTCATGGTGGTGCCTAGAGATCTGGGCAAAGTCAGGGTGATTTTACGCGACAACCTGAGTCAGAAACACACCTGGCACAACTGCATGGTTTCCTTGGCCGTCTGTGCAGATGTCCTGAGATTTAGCTTGTTGAAGAGCTGCTTCACAGTAACCGTTGGTCCCCCGAGAGACTTGTTGACGCGGTTCTCAGACTCCACCCGACCAGTTGTTCGAGTGCCAGCGGTGAACGCGATAGAGACCCAAGCCCACGCCCAATGCTGGTGGATAGGATAGATGTGCTCGCTATGGTCGAGCAGCTGGAAACGTGCTCAACAGCTGCTCCCAGCGCTCATCAAACACTTCCGGCGATGGCGCATAGTAGGGCTCTGTGTCAAAGCAATTGTTATAAACCATGTTTATAAACATTGTTTATAAACGCGTTATAAACACGGGCCTTCATGGAGGGCAGATGTTTCCAACCGGAGGTAAATCGGGGATATATACTATACATCCGAGCGGGACGCGCCAGCCGCCAACTTCCTTCTGCCCGTCGACGATACTCGTCGACAGCGGCGAGCCTGCGCTACTCTGCCATGGCACCCCCAAGTCTTAAGGCCATTGGCACCCAGGACAGGTCCCTCGGCCGTCTTCCTCCCAATGCTCGGTCATTTCTCCTCTTGCTCGCCGACCGTCGCCGTCGTCGTCGTGACGGCTGTTGCGTGCGCCCTCTTTGCGTTCTACTACCCTCGCGATAACATCAAACCCGCCGCCTATATCGCTTCGACCTCGTACCCAGGACGTCGCGTTCTCACGGCATGGATCAAGTCTGGTCGGACCAGCCGTCTCGTCGTTGTTCAAGGTGTCCGTCACTGCGTTCACACTGGCTATGTCAAGGGTCCGTCGGTATCTTCATCTGCAGTTTGCAGGCTAATTCCATGTCACAGCGACACCCACTACCACCAAAATCACCATTGCGTTCCGGCGCACGTTGACCACCCTTGTCTGTGTGCTCGGCCTTGCGCTGTCGGCTGCCCTGGCCTATACGGTCTATGTGCACCTCTATTCCATCGCAGCAGCTGCTCTGGCTGCGGTCGCCGTCTACGTTGTCTTCACAGCCCCGCCGTCGCGTGTCAACACGGCGAACGCTCGGACTCTGTATGTGCGCGTCTTTTCTGGAGGCTCTTACGCCATCGGTACGTTCCAGTGCTTTCCTGTGCGACTTGATACTAATGTAATGGTCGTTTCCAGCTGTGCACCAGTACTCAACGGTCCGCGATGTGCTCGTAGCATCTGCGCGGCGTCTGGGCATCGCAACAGCAGCAACGTTGTCGCTTTACTCCTCCGCTCATTGGACACCGCTTTCCCCTGATGCTACGATCGTCTCACTCGGCCTGGATGCGCTCTCCCATCTCACTCTCCGTGTGCAACTCCCAGGCGGCGCGGGGGGGACGACATCCGCTGATCCTGCCCCTGGATCTACGTCGACGTTTGACGCCGCGGACGACTGGGACAAGTCCATCACGACACCAGCCAAGCTCGACTACCTTACCCTCCTGCTCTCGAACCTGCCCGGCACAATACCGACTGCATCAACTGTCTATGTTCCGTATCGCTACGCACCGGATCCGGACTGGGTCGAGCAGATTGGCTGTGTGAAGGGCGCGTTAAACCGTCAGCTCAAGATCGTCTTCGGACCGCGATGCGATGCGCAGGGCAAGCCGCGCATGGTCGTTTTCGTCGAGCAAGGTCCAGGGCTCGTCGCTCTTGTCGACCATCTACGCACGTTCCTCGTCGAAATGGCCCCTGCTCCCGCGGACGGCATTCTTGTCATTTGGGTCGACAATCTTATCACTTCAGCGCGCGGGTCTTTTGTTCTCGCTGGCCAACCAGTGCGTACTCATCCTCTATTCCATTCACTATGCTTACCCGATGGTCGTAGCCCCCTAGTGCCAAGCGTGTGTCCCGACCAAGCGTGAAGCGCAAGGCCGCGGCTGCCGACCCTGAACCCGACACGGCCGACCCGACTTCCCCTCGGCCAGGGCCCTCGAAGCGTGCGCGTACTGGCAAGTCGAAGGACGAGGCGTATATCGTCGACTTGGACGATGGTTCGGAGACGGAGAAGGAGGACGACGGTGCGGAAAACGATGTTGGAGAGGAGAGCGAGGTCGAGTTGCAAGATGTTCCTCGAAAGCAGCGTGTGCGTTCTACCTTATACTCTACCCGCAAACACTCATTCCCGTTGTAGGTGAACCATACGTTTGCCGATCTTGAGGATCTCCCGGAGCCCGTGCACGACCGCGGTCGACCAGCCGAGTCCCTCTACCGCCGTCTGACAATCCTCTGCCAGGTGAGGGGTGATCCGAAGCGTCAGCGCTATCGATGCGCATCGACTGGCTGCGAGCAGAACTGGGCCGGCAAGCGACAGGGCGGTCGAATCTACAACCACATTCTGAACGAGTGCAAGTTTGTCACGCCGTCCGTTCGTCAAGAGGTCATCGCTGCGTCATCCGAGAAGTCCCTCGCTGCGAAGACCTCGAGTGCTTCGGCTGGCCCGTCTACCACGTCCTCAGCGTCACCTGCCCCTCCGGGCCCTCCCGCGTTTCAGGCATTCTCTCGCGCTGCACAGGAGGCCCGACGTGACCAGATCCGCCATGCCGTCCTCACCTTCCTGACTGCTGCACTGTTACCGCCCGCTGTCGTCGATCTCGAGGAGTGGAAGACGCTTCTCAAAGTGCTTGATGCAAAGGCCGACCCCGTCTCGAGCACGACTATCTCGGACATACAGCTGGTCCACGAGTCCGCGCACGCACTCCAGTCTTCTCTGAACGAGCTCCGTGAACTCCGCAACCTGACGCTGACGATGGACGGCGGTGGTACCCGTGCTCCTCAGTCGCTTTACACTTCGCACGTTACGACTCCCGTACAACGCCGCTCTCATCTCATCGCCGGTGTGGAGGATTCCGGCGCTTCGCACACGGGCGAGTGGGTGAAGCAAATAGCGCTTGATGTACGTGGTCTCCTCCTGCGGTATTGTGCAACGTTACTGACATACCTGCAGGTTATCAACATGATCGGCAGCGACAGGTTTGCAGCGTTTGTAACCGACTCTGCGGGAAACGTCAAGCTCGGTCGCAAGCTTATCGCCCAGGCATTCCCCACCATCCTTTCGCTCAATGACCAGCCGCATGGCATGAACAACACAATTAAGGACATCTGTCAGCTGGCATACTTCAAGTCGGTGCGTTTACAATGGGTTTCTATTCCTCCTTTGCCGCATTTGCTGACTGGCAACAGGTGATTTCCCTATCCCGTCGACTCCTCGCGTACTTCAAGAGGTCTTCGTATGCAATCTATCATCTGAAGGCGCATCAGTACGACTTCGGTGTGCGACGCGGCCTCGAGAGCATTGGCAAGACGCGCTTCTCATCCATCAACCGTTCGGCGACGTCAATCCTCCGCAACATCGAGCCCATCAAGACTATTGTGCGCGCTGACAACCTCCTTACCTCGGACAAGGTGAACGCACAGTCTACACATAGACGGCGGAGGCTGACGGGTGATTAGAAACGAAGCGCAGGCTTCGCCTTCCTCCGCCACCCGACGCTTGCTGGGACGTACGAGCTGCAGCTCCGCCAACTCGTCGCTGTCCTCACTCCGCTGGCAAAGGCGTTGAAGTGCCTCGAATCGTCCCGCTCTACCCTCGCCGACGTGTACCTCTTCTGGCTCGCAGCAATGGCGACGACATCGGACATCTTCACCGACCACAACAACGAGCTCCACCTGCCCGAGGACGTCATTGCAGATATTCGGCGCATTATCAATCGCCGTTTTGTTGCGCTTGTCGACTCGAATCCCGTCTACAAGGCGGGGCTGTTCTTACATCCAGGTACGCCGTTTCGGACGCTGCGAGTTGATCTGTCGTTGAGCCAGTGACCAGGGTATATCGACACATCGATCCTTCGCAAGCGCAACATCAACCCATTTGCTGCTCCTGCACGCAACCTCTCCCGCCCATCGGCTTCTCGTCCCGATGACGATCTGCGCCGCACGTTCCCCTTCTACGTTGACGTTGGCAAGTTCCTCGGCGAGCAGCTCAAAGTCCACCTCGAGGCCAATCAACCGTCGTCAGCCTTTGCGGGCTTCACATCCGGCCAAGAGGTCGCTGCGGCGTTCCGGGCTCAGCTCATGGCGTATACTCGGCGACAGGCACCGTTTGACCTGGCCGTCGCGGAACCCCTGAAGTACTGGCGCAAGCTCTCGAACGTCCCTGACGCACGTGTCCTGGCGGTACGTCGTCGCTTGTGCGCCCGGTATACCAAACTCATATATTTCGAAGTTCCTTGGAGTGAAGCTCTTCTCCGTCCTGCCGAACGATATGCCCGAGGAACGTACCATGTCTCTTGCGACGAAGGTCAATGCCCCGCAGCGCGCCGCGATGAAGACTTCCACTATTGTCAACTTCGTGCGCGTCAAGCAGCACAACGACCGCGAGAAGCCAAAGAAGGAGAAGGTACGTCCTTAACTGTTCTTTGCGCTCCTTATCCTGACGCTGAAATAGGTCCCAACCATTCTCTGGTTCCGCGAGCTGGCGGCGCACATCCAGGCCGAGGTTGTGCCTCCATCGTCGGGCAAGAACTCAGCGGCGCCAACGTCTGCTGATGCCGCCACCGCTGGAACGGGCACCTCGGCCAACCCGACCCCTGCACTGCCTGCAGACTCAACGACGGCGCCGGCAGCGAGCCCCACCGCAAACAGGGACGCTTGTACAACTTCCGGCCCCAACGACGACGACGACGTTGATGTTGCTCTCGGCGAGGTTGAATCGGCAGAACCAGAGGAGGAGGTCGACGAGGCCTATGTCCCGGGCGATGTCTTCGTACCTGAGGAGTGCGGTGTAGATCTGTGCTCGCCTTTGCTGTTGGATCTTCTCAGTGATGTTCCTGTCGCTGGTGCCACTCGTGCTGCGGCTGCCCCTGCCGCGGCGGCAGGCGTTCCCTCTGCTCCTCTTGACGTCACAAATGTGGCATTCTTTCTGTAACCTTAGCTAGTCGTCTGTGCCGCCCGCCGTGTGCAATAGTATATTCTTTGTTATAAACCATGTTTATAACACGCTGTTTATAACACCGTTTGTTACTAACATGTGTCGAAGGTCTCCAGGAATTCGACACAGAGCCCTAGCGCATAGTACACGACCCAGAATGCGGCTGCAAAGGACTGCCACTCGTGGCAGAGATGAGGAAGGAGATTTTCCGCGATATTACCACCAAGGTGGTTCAAGCAGTAGTAGCGAGATGTCATTGGAATGCGACGAATAGCAGCGGCTATCACTGAAGGGTGACGGTCGCAGAAGAGCGAGTCAGGAGGTGCGTTACCAGTCGTCGTGGTCGTGCAGCACATAGAAGACGTTTCGGCTCGAACCACAGCCATCGATGATAACACCAATGTTGAGCGCAAACTGGTATTGGTTACGATTGGCGGCATTGTCGTTGAGGAGGATGTCTCCAAACTGCTGCGAGAGCTGAACCTGGTCCGGGCTCTGCCAGAAGAGACCAGAGACCTTGCCGTCTGAATCGACGCGGATGAAGTACGTCCAGCGAGGGTCGGTCTGTTTGAGATTGTCGAGAGATGCCTGAACAGCGCGGAAATCACCACCGAGCTCAACAACTTCTGCACGAGCCTTTGCGCGCGCTGCGTGAATGACATTGGAGATCTGACGGGGATCCAGAACGCTGTCCGGGTTGGAGCGTTGGAGGATCTCGCCGACGTGGTGACGGGAGAACATATGGTCGGTCGCGTACTGCGAGATGACGCTGCGCTCTTCCTTGGTCGGTGGGCGAAGTGCAGTTGCACCAACGGGAATAGTGCATGGGTGGTTATGCTCGTAGTTCGCTGTGGTGATCGACCAGACATTCGATTTGCCGACACGGTTGGTATTGATGTGAGCAGCACAGCCCGTCGTGACCGGCTTCCCTCAGCGATGGTCTGCAGGATCAATAGTCGGAAGGTGCTTAGCAACGTGGTGCGAGTAGGCGGAGCAGCGAAGGACTTGTTTCTTCTTCTCCGTGGAATCCCGCATACGCTTGGACTGAGCGCAGCAAAACTTGAAACCCTGGCGTCAGAAATCGCATCTTCAAGGCTCGCGTACATGGACCCAACGCCGGGATCACAGCCAGACCCTACAGACCCGGATTCAACAGCTTGAACACCAGCCGAATTCGCCTCAGGTTCGACGGCAGGCGTCCACGAGTCTCGGTCACCCGTCTCCTCCTTGATTGCTGGGAGAAGAGGAGCTGCTACCGAAGGGATTCCAGCAGCCGGCTGAACGAGGCTCGCTCTTCACTGCAATGGACGGTTTGCTGTCGTCCTCGTCGGATGAGATGGAGATAATCGATAGTGCGCGAGCTGGTTTCATCCGCTTCCGACGTAGAGCAGGGGAGAGTGGCGAAGCCTTGTGCTTCTCAGCAGCGACAGGCGGTGTGATGAGATCGGTAATAACTCTTGTGCTTTTCTTGATGGCGCGAGGCGGCGTAGTCAGGTCAATGGCCATAGGCGATCCAGGGAGGATCGCGTCCACTGGCTCCTGCTTAACGTCTTTGAGCGACTCCGGGCTCTCCCAAATGTCGCCAGAGCTGTCTGACTCCTGAAATGGGTCAGTTGGGACAAAGAGGTGACCGAAGTCAACTGACCTCATCAGACTCAATCTTCCTCGTATCTGTTACACTCTGGTATAGTCCGTACTTTGCACAAAAAATAAAATCGGTCAAAAAGTGCGATTTTCCAGAAAATCTGACCTTGACCAGACTTCGAAGGAACTCGTTCAAGCCCGAGGTCGGTCGGTCAAGCGTGCACGCCTCGTGATCAAATATGACAGCCGTTTGATCAAACGTGCGACTTGTTTGATCAAGCCGCGGAGTGCGTTGATCAGAGCTGGAACACATCTTATTCAGATTTACTGACCCAAATCTCAAAGTGCCCCAAAGGTCTTGAGCGGTGTGACTGCTAATCCGGACCCGAGCCACCGCCTGGCAAGCTTCCGAGCCACTTCCGAGGGTCGTGCCACCCGTCGGAAGGCGCCCCGGAGCGACATATCTCCTCGAGACGGCTGTCGGAAGCGTCCAGAATGCCTTTCGGAAGCTTCATATGAGATCCTAACATGATTACTGTAAGGAAGCTCTTGCTTGCAGTGACTAGGTGGCTTGACCGTCGGCGAGTAAGAGTTTGATCAAGCGCTTCGAGTTTGATCAAAGACGTCCGCGGCTTGATCAAAACCGTCGCGCGTTTGATCAAGCAGCTGGCGCGCTTGAACCAACCGGTCGCAGGCTTGAAAGACGTCTTTCACAGTCTGATTGAGGTCGGGTTTTGAAGAAAAGTGCTGTTTTTGATTGATTTTATTATTTGTGCAAAGTACAGGGGATACTCTGGAACATCGCACTGGGAGCAAGCGTAGACTGCTACAACCGTTAGTATGGTTCTGCCCATTGAATTCTAAGCACCTACCTGTACATTGATATCAATGTCCAGTGTATGCTCAAGTTGTAGAGGACTCTGCATGGCCGTCAACTAGTAGACCAGGTTAGAACACTGAACACAATGACTGCTCGGAAGTTTCCCATACCTGAGAGATGTGCGACGGGCCAGTATATCCGAATTGCGAGGTTGCCGTGTCAGCGTAGGCAATGTGTAGTGCTGGGTGACGCATCTGCCATGGCATGAGCATACTGAAATGACGGAGACATATGATGGCGTACTGTTGGCCACCGTAAGTTCCACTCGTGCCAAGCGTAGAAGTCGTCGATACCCAGAGGGATCGTCACTGGACCCGCGACTGGACGAGTAACATAATGTACTGGAAGGACCTATACCGGTCATAAATCAGCGCTGCTACCAACAACACCGCCCTACTGGGACGCACCTTAGCATTCTCCATCAATATGTCGTACTTCACAAAGTTGTAGATCATCGAGTCGCGAAGAATGGCCGAGTTGAAAGCGGTCCAAACAACAGGTGTCAAGCCGAGAGCATGCTCAACCGTATTGCAGCATGCAACGGCACAACTACCGCTGTAACTAGGCTGAGGAGCGATGGTCACGGCGGCGAAGTCGACAAGGCGTGGGACACCAAGGCTATCGAGAACCCAGTTGAAGACCGAGAGGGCGTTTGGAAGTGGGACGTGCCCAAGCGAGTCTCCAAAGCCGAGCGATGAAGTGCCGTTCCAGTGGTAGACGGAGGCGCGCGAGTCTGCGATGTGGACGACGAAAAACTCGGTAATGACCTTCGTGCGGATGAGTTGGTGAATGTTGGCAAGGTTCTGGTTGTAAACGCGTGGCGACTGTGAGTGGAGATGAAACGCGGAGTGGAGGAATAAGGTCAACAGCCAGACACGAGTTGAAGCTGGGCCTGTACGTGTTCCGACGAACCCGAGATCATCACCCACCGATCCTTCTTTCAGCGAGGATCTCGCGTTCCGTCTTCACGGACGAACGGATAAGGGTGTATCCGATTCTGTCTCAACGCTAGGACGTACAACGGACGAACGAGCAAGAGCCATTCCTCAACCCTACCCTCCACTCCCTCCCGACACCGAAACCCTCCTCTCCGCAATCGGACTCGATACCGGAAACCCCGGTCGCGAGAACCGCGGGAGTTGAAGAGAGACACGCTCGCTCGGCAAACATCTCGGCGCCCCGAGTCTCACCCCGGCGAACCGCCGAATCCCCATCTCCACAAGAGTGGTCGCCATCCAGGACCTACCAACGACGTCCCGATTGAAGAGCACACGACCTCGCCCTCATTGGTGAGTTGCACCTCTGGCACTATGGTTGCCGCCCACCCTCGGCTCTGCGGACATCTCGAAGGAGCTCAGACCGCCGGACCGTAGCACGACTATATAGGCCTTTGCGTATCGGATCATGTACCTTAGTCTTTGCATTCTCAACCCCCTCTATACGGTTGCATTCGAGGATTCCCTCTCGCACCTCGGACGGGTGTTGACCAGGCGTCGCCCTCACGGGCACGACTACTCACGACTTGCCTCGGGTCCGCCTGAAGATGTGGGGATACAGACTGAGGGTCGACTTGGCGAGTCCCCTTTGCAGCAGGTCTCGACCCACTGCCTCGGGGTGACGGTCGGCGTCCCGTTCCACCCCGCGGTACCACACGGACGCCTCCAGTAGGTTAGGTGACGCCTCCCTGTCGCCTCAGCGCCGCTGGCTGTGTCTCGTGTGGGTCTCCAGGTGTAGTGAGTCGCGGATGGTTCTCTCCCGCGGGTTATCCATATAGGTCTTATACGGCTGGCCGCAACAGTACGCGCCGCCTGCCGGAACTGACTAATCTCCGCACGTGCATCGACAACATCATCCCAGATGAAATCCTCGCTCAGCAGGCTGGGAATGTCAGACCAGCGAACCACAGTCGACAGGCCATGGAGATGACCGGAGATGGTGCGCGTACCGAAGACAGCGACGTCAGCGGCGGACAGAGGGAATGTGCTGGAGGTGACGCGGTCGAAGAGTCTGCTGCACTCGAGAAGACGCCCCCGGCTCATATTGAGCGTCTGAAAAAGCTTTATCTAATGTGTGTCAGCGGCTCTGACGATGAAGCGATCTGAAGGCGTTCACCTTTGAAAAGTGGCACATGTAGATGAGTGGCTTCTTCGCGGGACCGGGATTGATGACGAGCGCAACGGAGCGAGAGCCGTTGTTGTACTCGGCCTCGAGTGCCTGATGATCGGTTTAAGGTCGCCGAGCGCCGGGATGAGGTCCGATTCCTGGATGGTGCGCGAGGACTGGCTGCTTGGGACGCTGGCAAAGAACTGATACCGTACAACCGCGCCCGGGTGAAGCTCCGGGGGTAGCACAATGTCGCGAAGTTGGCTGAAGGTGTGCGATTGGATATGCGACATTGTCCAGAGAGCGCCGTCGGGCGGACCCCTAGAAAAGTGCGCGCGGGGTGTGCGCAGTGTGCGCAAGGTGTGCGCAACACATAGAAGGTGTGCGCGAGGTGTGTGCGAGGTGCGCGCAGGGTGTGCGCAAGTCATGAAAGGTGTGCGCAGGCGTGCAATGAGGTGTGCGCAAGTCAGGACAGACATGCAAAGACAATAAATTTTGCTTCAAGTGTGACACACTGTGATACAAGGTAGAAGTTTTACAATCATTGACAAAGTTTTATACAAATTTTTGTACAAAGAACAGTAAGCATCTGCAGCACAAAACCTATCAGAGCTACTCCTGATAGGTTCCTCCCGATGTAAATATAGCTTGCAAACAAAAGAATTGTCATCCAATGTTCTGTCACTGGGAAGACCTCGGGAAAGTGTTTTCCTTGTAGAACTTGAGAATTTCGGAGTTTGAAAATTTCCGAAAATTTTAAGGTTTACCTCCGGAAAGTAAGAACATTCCTATTCCACTGACTTCATATGTGCAGACCAATTATCATACACACAGATACTGAACTGACCTGAAAACTATGTACTTAGGCTCCCCATATGATTCGCTTGTTTGTGATAGTTCATACTCTCACATCACCTATTGCTCAAGGTTCAAGGAAAGTTTGTGTATATCTCTTCCTTGGGCCTATGATATTGTCAAAAACCACCAAAATTATTTTGAAATGTAGTGCAATCTGGCCGGAAGTCATACATGAGATGTGTGTGGTGTGCGCACAGGTTAAAAGGGGTGTGCGCAAGGTGCGCGTGGGGTGCGCGCAGAACTGAAGAGGTGCGCGCAAGACTTCAAAGGTGTGCGCGGGGTGCGCGCAAGGTGCGCGTTGGTGCGCGCAAGGTGTGCGCAAGGTGCGCGCAGGTGTGTGTGGGGTGCACAAGTTGTATGTGTCATATCATAGAATTCTCTAGCACTATGGACATGATAGGGGTCGATTATTGTGCGGTCAAGGTGTCTAAAGGTTAAACACTGACCCCGGATGTCATATGATGCTCCATGCTTGAGAAAAGTAGACATTACCTCTCGCGCGCACCGCGCGCACCTTGCGCACACTTTTCTGGGGACCCGCGGCGACTCGACAGGAGCGCCAGTCGTCATGAAGTAGGACCATGTATACTCCGGCTGGACTCCTTCTACAATATCTTCTGGTCTTTGTGCTGAGTTCGATGTCGCCCGTCCGACAGCTCCAAGACCTCGTCGCCTGCGCTCCACATTCATGTGGATGTCCTATCAGCTGGGAGCTCGACTTTCGGCCGAGTCTGTATCCTACTTGTCCACATTGGGCGCGGAGTCGACCCGTACCGCGCGCCAGGCGTTCAGGACCCAACAGCGTCACTTCTCTGCCCATTCCAGCACACCTTCTCTCACCGACCGCCACTCCACCCTGTTTCGTCCTTGTCGAGGAACAGCGCCCGCGGTTCCACACGCCCATGCGCACTCACTCAACTTCGCGTTCCCGGCGTAAAAACTCGCGTTGTGCATGCCCAACAGCATCAATAGCCTCGACGTCAGTTTTCTGGTGTTGTGTTTTCAATTCGGTGGAGATATGGTGATTGCGGTTCGGAGAGGTCAGCGTGCTGGACTACTTTTGCTATACAGAACACCAGTCAAGATGCGCATTGACATCAAAGGTGAGCCGATACCGCCTGTATACGGACTGAGTGACTCACTAATTAGTATATTTCTAGATCTGCGCTCGGTACTCGGTCTCGTGGCCGCGGAGGTTTACAAAATCTGCAAGACCAGAAATGGGGTCCCTAGAAAAGTGTGCACAAGGTGCGCGTGGTGCGCGCGAGAGGTAATGTCTACTTTTCTCAAGCATGGAGCATCATATGATATCCGGGGTTAGTGTATATCGTTTGGACACCTTGACTGCACAATAATTGACCCCTATGATGTCCATAGGGTCAAGGAATTCCATGATATCACATGTTCTACTTGCGCACACCACGCACACCTTGCGTGCACCTGCGCACACCTTGCGCGCACCTGCGCACACCTTGCGCGCACCTTGCGCACACCCACGCGCACCTGGCGCGCACCCACGCACACCTCACGCACACCTCGCGCGCACCTGGCGCGCACCCTGAGCACACCTTTGAGATCTTGCGCACACCTCTTCAGTTCTGTGTGCACCCTTTATAACCTGTGTGCACACCAAGCTGCATTAGATTTCGAAATAATTTTGGTTGTTTTTGACAATATCATAGGCCTCAGAAACATATATACAAAAAAACTTTGCTTGAACCTTGAGCAATAGGTTATAACCAAGTGAATCATATGGGGAGCCTAAGTACATAGTTTAGAGCTCAGATCCCGGTATCTGTGTGGAAGATAATTGGTCTGTACAGATGAACTCAACGGAAAAGGTATGTTCTTACTTTCCGGAGGTAAACCTTAAAATTTTGGAAATTTCAAACTCCGGTATTTTCGAGTTCAACAAGGAAAACATTTTCCTGAGGTCTCCCAGTAACAGAACATTGTATGACAATTTTTTTCATTTGCAAGCCATATTTACATTGGGAGGAACCTACCAGGAGTAGCTCTGATAGGTTTTGTGCTGCAGATGCTTACTGTTCTTTGTACATAAATTTGTATAAAACTTTGTCTATGATTGTAAAATTTCTACCTTGTATCACACTGTGTCACACTTGAAACAAATTTTATTGTCTTTGCATGTCTGTCCTGACTTGCGCACACCTCTTTGCACGCCTGCGCACACCTTTCATGACTTGCGCACACCCTGCGCACACCCTGCGCGCCCTTGCGCGCACTGCGCACACCCCGCGCGCACCTTGCGCGCACTTTTCTAGGGGTCCCCAGAAATGTCGGCCGCAGCGACTTCTGCGACATTCAGACACCCTGAATACGACCTCGAACCACCGCACCATCTTCGAGATCTCGTTCTCGTCGTGTACGCGCTCTGGAAGGACCCCGGAAAGCCCTATCAGAGGTCCGATCCACAAAATGGCCCTCGTGTGGGCCTAAGTTTTGCCAGCTCTGTGTGGGCCCAAGTGGATCGGGGCTCGCAAAGTGCTTGCTTCTGTGGGCCCAGCGGCTCGGAGATCGGAAAATTCCGGTCCGGCGATAAGCTAAAAAGTGCGCCGAAATCCCCGAGATAAGCTGCTCTGAGCTCTCTCGGCACTCTAGGACTGTTAGAAGACCCAGAAGCACAATTGCGGTGGAGCAGGCTCGGACCGATGTACATAGATCCGGCACATCCCGTCTATCATCACCTCTTTGCTCCGTTCTATACCGTGAGCGCCCGCCGAGGGTCCCCCTGACCCGTCTCCGCCGTCTCCACGTGGTGTGTTTGTATGTCTTCTCAGTGCTCTCATGTAGTATATACGGTCTGTCCACAAGTTGAGGTCCACGGACCTTGCGGAACATGGGTCCGTGTGGGCCCAGGGATCGGACTTTGGACGGAGGTTGGCCAATCTGTGGGCCCAGCAGAATGGACCTTAGGTCCAAATTTTGGCCCTCGTGTAGGCCCGTGAATCGGACATGAAGCTCAAAATTTGTGGGTTCGTGTGGGCCCACGGATCGGACCTTTATCGGGGCTTTCCGGGGTCCTGCTCTAGACGTGTTTTCGCGTTTCGGCTATCCCGTGTCGCACACATCCCGTCCGCCTACTTCAACGTCAACAAAACATTATGCACGTCCCAGGAGCACGCAAATGCACCCACCGCACGTTTGGACGCGATCCGCGACGGCCTTGCTGAGATCGTGACCCCTCTCCGATGTCGCGCACATTTCCACGGTCTCGATCCAATGTCAGCAATGTTATGCCCGCACTCCAACAGCATGGAAACGTACGCAACGCACATACCCTCAACGCGCTTCAAGGCGTCCTCATCGAGATTGTCGTGTCGCTTTTCCGGTCAACCCGGAACCGCGTCTTCATGCTGAATGTACTCAATCACCGCCGCCGCCGCCGAGACCATTTCTCGAGATTGCGCATTGTACGCATTCTTCCTGCCAAGTCTCGAAGGCGCACCCTTCGTATTCACCAGGGAAATTGAGTCGCACTCTCATCTATTCCCGGTCGTCCTACGTCGCTGTCAACAGAACTTCTGCCTGTACAACGGCCGCTTTCGACTCTCGTGCTATCTATCGGTTGCAACGGTTTGCGCCCTTTCGATCTACGCAAGTACCGTCGATTCCGTACCGCGCAGTCAGAACTTGCACTCCTCTGGGTGGTGTCTTTGGCACTCCCATGCCGGTCTATTCAGGAAAGGTAAGCTTCCTGTATCCCAGAACATAACGCGATGCTCATCACATTGCGCGCTTTCAGATTTCTTCTTCGAGATGCGGATTTTCGCGGTCGGACCATCCGGTGTCGTGCAGCCTCCCCTGTACCGCGTCCGACGCCAGCAACGCATCCAAGGTGTTAGAAATACAACCAAGGACGCGTACCGCAAGCGTCAAGCCCTTCTATGTCCCGGTTTTGGCAAGGGGGCCGCCGGAAGCAAATACGGGATACCCCGTATGGATAGGGTACCCCCCAAACAGGGCCTTAAAGAGGATGGGGAGCCCGTTCGGCATCTCGGCATGCCGGACTTCCGGCTGTTATAGCCGCATGTCCGGCACATTTCGCCACACCAGACAGCCATTATATACAGATTAGGGCTACAGAAGTAATCTCATATACATTATCTCCTCTGTAAGAGCAGTGCATTGTCTGCAGCACTCTAGTTGATCTCCTGTTTGTAGTAGTTTGCCCGTTCAACTTTCATACAGGGCAGTCTACTTCCTCAGGTGGTTTTTGAGCAAATCACACTGTCACAGGAATAGATTGATTCATAACAGTCTCTCACTTAGCCCGATGAAGATGGGTGGTCACAGTGCACATCAGGAACTTCAAAGGTGTAATCTCTGTGTAAACCCCAGCCCTCTGTGGCTCCTCTAGAGGATCATTGCAGTGGAGATATAGTAATTTCCATACTATCGAACCAAGTTATTGGTTGCCAGACATCTGTGATACTATGCTATTCATTGTATGCCGGTATCCGCTTGCTGTAGTCAGTTCCTCAAGGCTCCGGAACGCAGAAGCGGAAGCAACCCGGATGTATATCTGCGGATATACATAGGGTACCCCCATCCCATCGAGCTTGCAGCGGTAATTGACCCGGTATCGTGGATTTGCTTCCGGCGGCCCCCTTGGGTTTTGGTACATTTATTCCCAACAGCGTCAATACCTTTGTATCAACAAAACTGTCCAGGACCATCCAGAACACTTGCAGTGTCTGTACCTATCTGCTGCTGTATCATGTTGGGAACGGGTAAAAATTGGATGCACGCAGTGTTGGGAGGAGTAAGTTTGCCGCCCCGAGCTCAGCTACTGACCGATTGTCAATCGTCAATGACGGTCCGTCAGTGTCCACTGGTCAATGACCGGTTTTTTGTAGTCAATGACTGTGCACTGCGCAGAGAGGATAGTTACGGAGACCGAGGGCGGAAGCTTCGTTGACTGCCTGTCCGTCATTGACCATTCGCCACTGACCGCTCGTCACTGACGGAGAGGTACCGCGTCAATAGCATCTTTTTGCCCACCGACTTAGTGCTTCCAGCCGCCGGAGCATACACTAAGACCTCGAGACCCTGCGACACACATGCTCTTCTGACTCCTTACCCACCATATCCGCACCCATGAATCCAAACTACTGTATAGTAATCCTTGAAGCTCTCGTTGTAGTGAATAAAACTAAGAGGAAGTCACTGCCCGTCCGTCCGTAACCATTACAAAGCTGTTCACTAACTTTGTAGATGGTGCCGAAGCCGCGTTGAGTCTCAATAAAGTCTCTACGCAATAACTATCAGTCTGTGTCCGTCGGTCTCTCAACCAGTCACTTGCCGTCCAGGAAAAGTCATTGTCTGTCGGTCATTGACGGCTTGTCACTGACGGACAGACAATGACGAACAGTCTCTGACCCACAATTCAGTCTCTGACTGTCAGTCTCTGTCGGTTGGTCTCGTGTTCACTAGTGCTTCACAGCTGACCGCAAAGTCCAAACGGTCATTGACCTCCAATCGTCAGTGACCATCTGGATGGTCCCCGTGGGGCTCACTCGCAGCGGGACGGTGGCAGTTCGACGTGTTTGACGTTTCGATGGGCAGTCAATGACCAGCAGTCATTGACCCGGCTCGGGCCGGGAAACGTACTGGTTGGGAGCGGTTTCGGAGTGAGCTCGGCCGTCTCCGGACCGTTTTAAGCCCCGCTAAAATGTAGTCCGCCTCGTCACCCGGGTCACCCCAGCCCGTAGCGGGTCTTCTCAGTAAATTGCCACATTTATTAAGACTCCTAAGAGGTCCTATATGCCAGTCTTCAGACGATTGTTCCCACTCTTAAACGACAAGTTCCCGGGATTCTACTCAACCGCACGTCCTGCAAGCTCCGAGCGCCTCTCACATGAGTAATGGCAGTTTTGGCCAATGCAATGTCATTCTAGAGGAGGTCTATCTTGTGTACACCTCCCTTGGAGACGATGTTCTCTAGAGAACGCACAGTAAACACATTGGACGTGGGGTGTACGACGGCAAGCAGAGATCGATAGCCGGCTCGAGAAGCTCACGGATACAAGCAACATCCAGCACGAGCTGCACCTGCGAGGACGTCCCAGGCAGCGGTCAGGGAACGCTAGATGGCATCGCCGTTGCCAGAGATCCTGCAGTCCAACGTGGTAGTCTTCAACAGCGCGGTGTTGCATGCTCCCGTCAAAACACGGTGTGTTATACGCCGCGACACCCTCGCGCATCTGTGACAGCGCCGGCGCCAATGCGACGTGCAGGATATGATGCGGCATAATGTGTTGGCAGCGGGATACAAGGTTCCTCATGGGATGTCAAATTGGAGTGGGAACAATCGTCTCTAGACTCATACGGGCGTGCTACGGGTGCCAGATACGGGTCAGACGGGACCAAACCGTACCGTACCCGTACCGTCTCAACCAAGGCCAGAGTGCGTACGGTACGGCTACGGAGTCCGTATTACGGACCATACATACGGGTTGTACGGGTACGGCCTGCATCCCTAGTCTCGCGCGCTGACCCGACGCGTCAACCGGTCTTGCCGGAAGATGTTTAGTACATTATAGCGCACTACATGAGCACAAAAGAGCTTGTTGCTTCCTCGCACGTCTGCTCTTCGTGGCGAGCGACCCTTCAAGGCTATCCAACCCTCTGGTCGCGCGTCAAATTTGTCGCGAAGGCCACACGGCGCCAACACGGCGCGGTGGAAGCGGGCGAATGGAACTGTAAGTGGCGTCTTTCAAGCACATTTGACATCTAATCGCTTTCTGCAGCTCAGATTCATCGCGCAGGTCGAGGTTGAACAGATTGAATGCGCTCCTGCCTAGGAGTGGTTCCTCCCTCATTTCCCTTCGTCTGGTTCTCGATGCTTTTGGCGTATCGAAGGTGTTACGGGACCTTATCGCTGCAGTACAACCGCACGCTCAACGACTTGCCGATCTTCACATGTAGGTCCCAGACAAATCTACTGTCGACCTCATCATTGGCAACTTCTCGCTCCCTGTCCTCCGCTCCCTGTCTGTCAAAGACGAGGAGGTTGACAGTGTATGGTCCCGGAATATGGTGCGATCTAGGGTGTTATCCTTCACGCAGATCAAGTTCCCAGCACTCGAACGTCTAGTCCTGAGCACAGGCTCTAAATCCGAACACAATGCGGCTTAACATCTCTCCACGCTCTTCGTTTTTGGGGTTGGGACATACAAGCTCTAGAGACCACCCTTCCCTCGTGGACGAACCTTCAGGAGCTTGACGTTGACGTGGATTGTACGGATCTGAACGGCTGGCACTGGCAGATACCTACGCCTCCTCTCCCATTGCACGATGGAAACCCAGGCGTGACATGGACTGCAGTTGTCTCTCGAGTCGATCTAGTACCGAACGTACGCGTGCGAGGCGTTACTCATCTGCACCATCCAACCATCATGGTGCTCTTTGCGGCAGAGGCGAATCGGCGCTCACTCATGCTCGAGTACCCAGCTGCAATTATTGACTCCCTCACCGGTAATATTCTGAGTATATTCTTGCATCTGCAGAGTCCAGTCAATTTGACTGTCTCAGGTTCGGGGTATTGTCGCGTCACGGCGAATTACGCTGGCGTCGCTGCCTCGTACATCGGTCCAATTGCTCACTCTAGATGCATCTTTGTGGAAGGTCTTCCTGCAGTCCTGTGATGATCTTCCGAATCTCGAGCACGTTCTTGTTCGCTTTCCAGGAGGAGCGTACACATCTTTGTTTGGTGAGGCTGTTGGAGCGCTGTCCACATGGCCTTCACGTGCACTACGCACGTTGAGGCTCGTTGGAGTAGGGACGGAGTGTCCGATCCTAATGGTTCAGATGATCTTGAACACTATCCATGTGTTGCACCTGACAGAAGTCAGGCCTGCAAGGACACGAGTAAGGTCTGTCTCAGCCGTCTGCGGATAAAGCAAAGAGCGGTCTGTATAAAGTACCTGCAAGGACGCGAGTAAGGTCTGTCTACAGGTAAGAGTGAGCACAAGAATATACATGGGTTGTGCGAGCATGCGTACCTCAGCCGTCTGCGAATAAAGCAAAGAGCGGTCTGAGGTACCCGGGATTGTCCGGTGGATGGATAATGCCGTGCGAAAGTAGGTTTGGTTCCGGATACATGTTGGCACAGGCCAATATAGGAGAGAACGTACTGAGAGCAGGCATGAGACAAAAAAATAGAAGAGAATAAACAAGAATAGCGTGGAGGAGAACGGAACGCGCGCTGAGCCAGGGGTGAGGCGCCAAACATCCCGATTTGGACGGCAGGGGAAACTGCAGCTGGTCGCCCAATTGGGACGGAAGCTACAGCTGGTTGCCCAATTGGGACGGAAGGTTCCCACAGTCCGGGCGAAGTGCCGGCTTGCCCATAACTCTTGACAGCACCTGCCGAAGAATATGCAAGTACTTGTTCTCGAGCGGATAGACTTGCTTGGCCCGACGCACGAGCTGGCGCAGATGGATGCGGCGCAACGGGTCGTCCTGCCTCAGTAGACGACAACACAGTACGTCTACCCCCCTGGTTCTTCGTCAACGGATATGGTGCTCACTTGCAGCGCAGAAATTGCTACTCTGTAGCCCGATCTACCATTCCACTTAATACGACTTGGTCGCACTAATTCTCGTGTCATATCGCAGATTACCCGCTGTCCCAGCGTAGTAGATGTCTCTCAGCGTCCCAAATCGTAATACGCAGTTGCTCACACAGTATCGTTCTGCCCATCTAAGATTGCAGTCCCCCTTCGGAGTGGGTCTCCGTCAGGTGATCAGTGCATGTCACGTTGTAAATAGTACTTACGCCGCGGCGACTCATTGGGAAGAACACGTGTTCCGGCAGCGTGATGGATATCACACATGAGAAAATCAGCTGCAGGGACCTTGAATGGGTGCACTCCCAGCATGATGAGACTAGTATGTCATTATTTGCAGCGATCCGCTTTCATTTCTCCGCGTTGGCATACGGACTCCGGAAAACTCCGGCAGAAGCCATACTGTAACATTTCGACCGTAGGCTCGGCTAACGCATAACGCGGGCCGTCGAGCCGAGCCTATACGTGTCGTGTAACGCGTAACGGGAGGGCCACGCGTGGACGCTTATGGGCGCTTCCGGCTCTGCGTGGTCCTCGGTGTTGCAAAATTTCCTTTTTGGGAAGTTCGTAACGCCTAACGGTGGCCTTCGAGCCACGACGGAGACCTGTTGCCTCGGAAGTAAATTAAGCGCCCGAGCCTACGGTCGAAATGTTACAGTACATGCATTGCAGGGGAGGTGTCGTCCACATCCATCGACATGCCGCTATCGGTAATGGGCAGTGCGACCTCGCCGCAGAGCATCTCCGTTTCCTCCTCCGCAGCCTGCAGTCTCTCCTCCCACGCGGCCTGTGCTGATGCTCGAGCCTAGTGATGAAACACGCATGCTACACAGCCGTCAAGTCAGCCAGGGGACAACAAAGTAGGCGGCGACGTACGCTATAGCGATAGGCATGATCAGGCTGTAGAGGGCAATCGAAACCATGCCTGACGATGCTGATCTAGCGGATGATGAGAGCGCGGGTGCTTCTATAGGATTGGATTGTTCAGCAGACGCATATAAGTACTCGCCATACATACCTCCGTCCGGTCCGAGTCAGTCGATATGCGGTGCAGTTGGCCGTCGGAGGATCAACGTTCAACTTGAATCGACAGACCGAAAGACCGATCCTGGGGCCCTCTGCCATTCCCGAATCCTACACCCGTCGCCAGCGCAGACGCACACGACTTGTTTGACATCTGGTCCGCTTCTGAAGGTGTGGCATCTGGTAGCTGCGAGATTTTGGGATACTGAACATGGCCCGACGTGTCGTTATTCAATGAGTATACCTACCTACTAGTATCTACCTCGTGCGTGCTAGTCTTGAATTGTGTCCGCGAGGGGAGGGATGGAAGTTTGTTATCAGCCGTGACGTGGAGATGGACGAGGAGCCTCAGTAATGACTATAAGCTACCTGCGCGTAGAAGAACTTGCGGAGATGAACATCACGGCGCGACAGGAGGGGGTGCTGGAGCGTACGTGGGGCTTTCGGCTTATGTGCCCTGGTAGTCCACCAATTAGCGAGGGTACTACGAGGTCATACAGAAAGTTTGTGTGATCCGCTTTGAACACGACAGTGATTTCAAGTTGCTAAAGCAACAGCTGAGGGATCATGGTAGTACAGTAGTACAGTACGATACGAGCGCGGGGTCATGGCGGAAGAGTGCTAGATACTACTCCTTGGCGTATAGACGCTCTCCAACTGCCCACGGGTCCTCCACGCCTGAAACATGCTTCTGGAAGATATTGTGCGCGCGCAATGCTTTCCTCCTAGCTGCCCAGCACACTGGGGTTGTATCAGGTATCCGCACCAATCAAGTCGCGGCGGAAGTGCGTACCGTCACAGGTCGCGAGTGCGCTGTTTCGCCCCGGTCAGTGTATCCGTGATAAGGTAGTAACGGGAGATTCAAGCCTGAGGCGAAGTTCCTGCTGCCCGGGCCAGTCCTCCGAAGCACAGGTATAAAGAGCGAGGATATCGATCCGTAGTCCGTAACATGTACACCTCACGGTCGCTCTCATCATCTGCTTCAACGCTTCAACAGCATGTTGAGCCTCTGGTCCATAAATGCAGATCGAGGACTACTGACCGTATTTAAACAGAGCTTTGCTGGTTGCGTTCATCCCGGCGGTCTTAGAAACTCGTAAAAGAATAAGAGGTGTATCGATTTTGTGACAGAACAGATACACCGCGTGTCGCGGAGGGTAGAGCCAGTGCTGTCCTGAGTTACACGTCTCAGAAGGCCCGGGGAGCCTATAAATCGTTCGGTCGAGGCGGGGAATGTGTCGCTCATCAATCCGAGGTCGCCTTCATCATCTGCTTCGCATGGTCGAGTCACATCAACTCGAAGGTGTTCATCGACCGCGTCGTGCTCGAGAACAACCTGGGGCGCAATGTTGTCGACGCCGCGCCGCGCAGCATCCGACTCAAGGTTCGGGTGCCGACGTACCAGCCCATGACGGGCCAGCCGCCCTTGGTAACTTCGTGCACAACTTCAAAAAGTGCTTGATGGACGACAGGAGAGACAGGACCATCACGAACGCCGAGTACGCCGTTCTCATCGAGCTCAACGAGACCGTCTCGGATCGCGTTCAAACGTGCGATGAGTGCACTTGAGTGCGCTTGGAGCGTGCGGAGTACGTCCGGAGCACGCGCACGGCGAGAACAAGATCCCAAAGATGGTGCAATGGTTTCGGGAGTATGCAGCGCGTCTGAATGTCGTCGAAGCCGCTTCGGCTGATATTCCCAGTTTTGCAGATGTCGTGCACTCCGCGGCCGCGAGTCCACGATCTGGGCGAAGAAAGCTCAGATCAAGTTGAAAGCGGGAGGGAAGCGTTTTCAAGTCGCTTGTAGGCTCGTGCGACGCGCGTCTGACGTCGTATACGAGGTGGTGAAGTAGGTACGACGACCATTCCGCCCGTGAGGACGAGACCGAGTACGAAGTGCAGATCTAGGAACAGACGAATTCGTGAGTCACTCAGTTCGTACACGAGCAGTATCAACTCACAGTGAACGCCAACGGGCGTCTCTGACGGGTGCTGCGTATAGCAGAAGTCCGGCACGCTCACCTCGCCGAACCGCAATCGCCATATCTCCACCGAATCGAAAACGCGACACCAGAAAACTGACGTCGAGGCTATTGACGCCGTTGGGCATGCGCGACGCGAGTTTTACGCCGGGAACGCGAAGTTAAGTAAGTCCGTGTGGAAGGGTGGGCGCCGTTCCCCGACAAGGACGGAGGAAACTTGAGTCCCAGCTGATAGGACGTTCGTATCTATGCAGAGCAAGTCTGGAGTGAGGGCGACGAAGTCTTGGAACTGGGCAGCGTCAGCGACACCGGAATCGCCAAGCTCGCCGAATCCGAACGCGCGCGGGGCCCCAC
Source organism: Exidia glandulosa HHB12029 (assembly GCA_001632375.1). Classification (NCBI taxonomy): domain Eukaryota; kingdom Fungi; phylum Basidiomycota; class Agaricomycetes; order Auriculariales; family Exidiaceae; genus Exidia; species Exidia glandulosa. The sequence continues at coordinate 293,694 of KV425892.1, read as the reverse complement.
ATGAAGTACAGGCTGTTGAGGACGGCGAAAGCGCTGGCAGAGGACGTCAATCTTCGTGAGTGCTGGCGCCTGCAGCGGACGGAGCCCTCGAACTCGAACTCGGCACGAAATCCAGAAGACATTGTAGATGACGGCCACACACGAGATCTCGACGTGCAGCCTGACGAAAGCGTGTAGCGATTGCACGCAGAGAGGAGAGGTCACGACGCGCACGAGCGGGAACGGCCTCGTTGGTAGAAAGCAGCAACCACTGTGCAAGCAGGAGGCAACCTTGGGCGCCTACTGGGCGCCTCTGTCAAAGCTCTCAAAGCTTCGGTCGGCTCAACCAGGCTTCGGCCACCTCCCCTCCCGAGGGTAAAACCTGTTCCACTTCTGTCCTGCGGCTTTCAACGTAGTGGTTCTGATCTGCTCAGATCTTGCCCTGGGGAAGACGATCTGCCCCCACTCGGACGAACTGTCCCGACTCCCGACGAGTTCTTCATCTAGAAGATAAGTTCGACTCAGGCGTTCAATTGACTCTACCGCGAGCTCGTACCCTTCTCGAAACCGGTTGGTATACTATTCGCGACTGATGAGACATGTCCCTCATTGTGCAACCTTGATGTCCGCATCTCGCCGCTGGAGCGACTAAGTATACGATGTATATGGAACGAATCTTCAGCCATACTCGGAGCCTGGACACCCTTGCGCTGGATATTAATATGATAGAAATTGAGTCTGTGTTGCTTCTCATCTCACCATCCTACGCTCAACTCTTGTTTCTGTACTATCTGCACTGCGAGTTGCTGCCAGTGCTCTCGAAGGTTTTGACGTCTATGGGACCAATATAGTCATTAGCCCTCTCTCCAGCTACATGATCACTGGCCCAAGATTTGAGTGGGTAGAGAGCGAGGTGGGCGGATTTGAATTAAATGATTCTGAGACGGTACTACCCAATATACGTTGGTGACAAGTAAAAGTTTAGGAGGTGTGGATTTTCACCACGACCAACTTTATAGACCCCTTGTAGACCGCATACCTGTTTTCCCCAGGTGCTGCATCCGCCGCACAGGATTCGCTATCACGGCGTGGCCTCGCGTTTGAGAGCTAATAGCAAGAGCTGCGCGAAAAGGCGATAAACCAGCTGCGCCAATTTCTGCGCAGCTAACGGCTGACCTACCTTTCACATGCGAGCCTGATCGAAGTTGTGTGGCCCGCAGTCCAGTCTCCAGACGCGTTGCATGTGAGAACCGGAGTTCGGAATCCGGAATTCCTTGCGGCGCAGTTGTCGCAAATTTCCACATATTCTCAAGGTCCTCGCTATTAACTCAATCTAGGAGCTGAATTGCTGAATCCGTGGATGTAGCTATGATGAGACGGCGCCGAGGATCGCGCGGGGGATCGGGACGGGACCGGTTTGAGCCGCGGTGCTGCAAATCCGGCAAACTCGCTCTCGTACCTCGCACTATTGCCAGGCAGCAGAGATATGATTATCTCAGCTACACAGCTCAACTCCTACTCAACGCTGTTACTCACATCTGATGTAGGGTCTGATATGTGGTAAAATGGTGCCAACGGAACTCAACAGATTCATATTCAGGAACACCGAGGCTGAGACCCCTTACTCTGCCTTTTCAACAATCTGTCCGAGCTCGTCTAATCGCCGGCCTTGTTCAACTCCTGTCTTCGTTGTGGATGGCCTTATCAACCTTGCCCGGGACCGAGCTCTTCGAGATCCGTTCAACTGCCTGGTCCGGCCACGTGTCTCCGCTGATCGACCCATTGCCGCGGAAACGACAGTCTACGCAACGAGCCCCATGCTCCATGCACGTTATCTACTGTATCTTCCAGCGCGAGGCCTGTAACTGGTGCTGGGCGTACGATCACGGCCACACGTAAGATCGCCAGCAGGAAGGAGCGTGGTTTGACTCGGATATCTGCAAAGAAGTCTGGAAGCGTGATGCGGCTTGGTCGGATATCAGGGGTGGGATAGTTGAAGGATTGGTTGAAGAAGGCGAAGAAGACGTGGGACTCTGCTGATACGCCGAGACTCAGTCTCTTTGCTCGGGGTCGACAACGCGTGGAGCAAGACAATTGAACTTGGCGCGCTCTTATCCGCACGGCGTAGTTTGACTACTACCACTTCTCAAGCAGAACGCAAAGCTCTATTGCGGGCGACAGGACTCGCACGACGACGTCCTGTCGTTCCTCCTCTCCGCGATACGCTCGAAGCCGTCGAAGTGCTGTGCCGCTCCATTGGGCACCTCACAGTCCATACCGAGTCCTTCCTCGTACTTCTCGCTCTTCTCCCGATCGAACTCCTCCGTCCGCTGCAGAAGTCGCCAAACTCGTACGCACCTTCGCCCGCGCAAATGCACACTATCTGGTCCGGTTGCGGACTCCGAGGTGTGGCGTCTATGGTCTGCAGTGACGAGATGCTGGGATACAGTACAGCCCGAAGCGTCGTTCTTCAAGACTCGTACGCTCCTGCCTTAGTGCTCGCGTTTGCGAGGATGCGTGTGGAAATTCATGACAATGGGCAATGTGGATCTGATCATTTAGTTGAGCGTAGAAGAGCTCAAGGAGACGGACGTCGCGGCACGACGGGCTATGTTCGGACGTGCGTGGAGATTTCGATATCGGTGCTCGTGCTGCGTGGAGGAGAGCGGCGAGGCGTTCAAAGTGAATTTCTCGTGGACCTTGCAGAGCTCGCTGGAGGCAACTGCGAGCGCAACGTGCTTTCCCGCATTGCACATCGAGGGCGACCCCCACCTTCGTCCGTATTATCATGATCATGACTTCATATGCAGCTATCTCGCGGCCAGTTCAAGTCATGAGATCATATTCAAGCGACGCTCCTCTAGTATGACGCTGCGGCTCGGTCATTGTCGATCCTTTTCCTGCTTGCTGGCATTGTCACACATGACGTTCCGGGTCTCCTTGGCCGAAGTTTCGCGCCTTGATTACCTCGCCAGACTTGCCTAGTAAAGTACGCCTTTGAGCCGATGTTCTCAGACCCGCCGTCACGGTATCGTGCACTGTAACTGTGACATGTTGTGGATGCTTCAGCGTCTGAAGCCTGTGTCAATCGTCACATCTTCATCACCACACTGTTACAGTCGATGCATGTTCCCATGACCACAACGGAAATTTATAGAGCCCTGACAGTCTCACAGTGAGTGTACGTGGTTATATAAAATGGGAAGCTCGTGCGACGGCGGCCCTCTCTTGCTAAAGCAACCATGGTTACAGCACTATGTTACAATGAGAGCGCAGGCTTACGACGGAAGGGTGCTCGATACTACCCCGGATACATGGACACGCTCTCCAACTGCCCAAGGGTCCTCCACACCAGATACGTACTTGCAAAAGATTTCGCGGGTGCGAGCGACGATGTGATCCATTCCCGGCTCATTATTCTGCACGGAGCGGTCGGAAGCCATAGACATGTCCGCAGTCTGTGATAAGAGGATGCGTTCATCGCGGAGGGTGCGCAAAGCCTTCCAAATACCCGTTGCGCATAGATTGGGTGCTGGAGTATAAGGTCGCGGACACAGCACCTGTAGTCGCGAAGCCGATGTGAGGAACGCGTTGGCGTGCTGAAGAATACGGGCGCGATTCGCAGCGTTTTCGCGCATACCCAGATGCGTCAGGACGGGGAAATACGGCGACCATGACCCGCAGAGTTGTCCGCCGCAGCCGGAGTCTAAGTAAATTCGCAATATAGACGAACGCCAGTCTTCTGATATTGCCAGTGAGCTCTCGATACAGTAGCAGGAGATGAGATGTAGTTCTGGCAAAGGCGCGGACTGAGAGCTGCCAGACGGCAACCACCACGTGTCGAGCAGGTACGCCTCTGAACAGATCCGGATAAACGGCCCATTGCCCACGCGGTCCGTGTTCAGGATGGCGATGGTTCGCACATGATGGGCGAAGGACGGTGGTGCGTGTTTATGAGCGTCGTAGAGTTTAGCCAAGGGGAACTCCTCGAGTACCAGGAATCTGTAAATACGCGCCAAACCATTTTACTGACGCGAGAGAGTCACGCTCCTGCAGCAGTGTCGCTGAAGCCGACGAATTCGAAGATTTCGCGCAATATATCCGCGTTCAACACCGTAGTTTGTGAAGCCATGCATGGGAGGATCAGCGTAGAGCACATAAATACTCGCGTTGCACTTTACTCACTGATTCAGGGTGGACAGGGCGGATAGGCAGGGCAACGCGCTCAGTTGCCAGTGAGCCTTCAGCTACGTGCGCCTGGAACACTGAAACGATGCAAGGAGCGCAAGATTCTCGGTCCAGTAGCGAGTCAGGAAAGCGTCGTGGCAAGTTCGCAAAGCAAGGAACCGCAGTCGAACGGCGCGCGGATAAGGGAACGAGCCAACAGCGAAGACGGAGCTTGAAGCGGACCGCGATGCGACTCTGTCTTAAAACTCCAGTGAGCGATCACCTTCGGTCTCACGCGTACGCAATGCTTGAAAGTCCTTTACGCTGGCGTGTCACCATCTCGCGGCTCGATACTCGGCGCGATGAACGTTCTGTCTGCGTAGCCGCCGTAGCGCCCACGGTGGACGGATCACCGACAAATCAAGGCGCGTCATGGGAGCGACGACGACTTCTCTTGACCCGCATTGATAGCAATGTTCACAACGGCGCTCTTCCGACCTTTGCTAGCAAGCGTTGCGAGCTTCTGAATCTGACGACCTCTCCGAGTCGCCGCCCAAGTCCCCACCGTGGCCCTTAAGAACGCCGCGTTTATCTTCGATATCAAGATCTGTTAGACGTCCCGCCTGGTGCGCTAATTTCTCCATTACTCGCTGGTCTGGGTCGGGTCTAGATCTGGGGCGATGAATCATCGCTGTACCACACAGCCAGCACAACTAACGCAGAAAGTTACTTTGAGCATGAAGCAGAGAGGAGCTCGGAGAAGACGCCCTGAAAGAGATCATATACTGCGCGCATCGTCGATGACAATTGTACTCCTCCCAAGCGCACTGCCGTGCATTGATTGGTGGATAACGACTGAAGAGCGGGTGAGCGTACGAATGCGAGACATTGACCACCAGTGAGTCGGCGTGGGAGGTTGGAGGAGGTGTATGATACTAGTAGTAAGAGCGCCAATGAAACAGCAGGCTCGCCTCTTCGGACAGCGCAACTTGAACGTGAGGAGGTCCGTGTGCTCTTTCGCAAACAGAACTCTGAGACCTCGATTTAGGCAGTTCGTTTTAACTAACATGAGGGCGAACGAGGTTACTGAATGGGTACTGAGTGAGAAGGTGGAGAGAGCTTGAATAACGTCATTGAGTTGAAGTCCGTGAACGCGTGGCAGTAGTTCGAAGGTCCTGGTCGCGAATGGAAATATCGAGCCCGACGCGTGGCAAACCACCCCGAAGTCCCTAATATAGTAGCCTGCCCGCTTGTGCACAACTCAACGTCGTACTGTAGTCCGTTCGAAAGGGAAACAGAACCAGTATGGCACTGTAGGACGCACGACCTCGAATGTTTGCAACGACCGCTCCCTGCAGTCAGATTCTACAGTTCCGTTCAGCTTGGTAATTGACACTGCGCGCACCTGTCTCGTTGCGGATGTCTACAGTTCGACCCGAAGACAGTGCCACATGCGATGGTGTTCAGTTCCTACGACCGTGACAATCACTAAGCGCTCGACGAGCGGAAGTCCGTGTCGGTGATCCGCTCATCGTGCATACTGCGCAGACAGAACATACAGCGCGACGAAGTATCGAACGTCCTATCCTGTTTCACTACCTGCCGTACAAACGTAAAGCGATGTCCCTTCTTTAAAGACTGTATTGGTTATACGTGTGTGCGGCCGGGATGCGGGGACTCTTACGGGCTCGCAAGCCCGGATATCATCCGTGTAGGTGAGAGATGGCGAAACACCCATGTTTGAGCATTGGTGTGAAATCGAAGGTGATGGTTCGGACTTGAAGGTAGAGCCGACGCAGCGTGTGTTCAAGCTCCGGTCATGCTCCTTGGCTTTGCCCCTTATCGGCACGCTCTCCGACTTCGGCTCCTTGCTCAGAGGGCTTACCACGACGCATCCCAGACTCTGCTGCGGGACCGAGAAGCTTGCGCACTCCCTGCCTTGCTTCGCTCCTTCTAGAAATTTCCAGGCGCCCGCTACACTTAAAGGCGCTTCTGAACGCGACGTCCCTCCCTAATATCCTCCCTGACGCAACTAGCACCGGTGGGAGTATACGAATACGGACCATTCTGCCGGACATGGGCGTTTTCCAGTCTACTGCGAGGAAGGCAGACATGCCTGTGGCAGCTTCCCGCCCCGTCAAGTTGTGCGTGGACGTCCTGCGCATTATCTTCGAATTTGCCGCGTTCAGCGATACCGCTACCGGCGCAAGGCTCTGTTGCGTCTCTAAGACTGTCAACGTCTGGTTGAATCCGGGCATATTCAAGTTCCTCGTCCTCGACAACTACTCGTTCGGCCGACTCTATCACGCGCACGAACGTACGCCACCGCGCTTCGGGCATCACGTCCAGACAATCGCTGTCCTTAACACGTGCTGCGTTCGCGCCCCTTCGGCCGGACCGCTTGTCCGCAACCCTTACCGGGCGTATCAGCTCGACACGTGGTGGTTGCCCCCCGACTCTCATGCTCCTCTACCGGAACTACATGTTATGTCAGCCTGCTGTTACGGAGCCTCGATACCCGAAAAAGAGCAAACCTCTATATCGCGCTTTTGGCTAGGCGGCGCCTGCAAGTTCTATGATACATTGTGGGACCGTTCCCCGTGTTGACCCATCTTGGGTTCAGCGAATACGCTGCGAAGCGGGGCGAAATTCTTAAACACGTCAACAACTTGCTGCACCGTGCTCCGCCGGCTCTACCACTGCTTTCACTCTGTCTTCGGCTGTATACCCCTGCGCCAGACCTACGTGCTACTGGCATTTGGACGACTTTGCGCGACCGGCGCGAGGAACGCATTTTCCTGCTACAGACTACGGAACTTCTACTTCTTAGAACCACCAAAACCTCTTTGCTGAATTCCGAGGAAAAGAAACTCATCTTCGAGCGCACGCGTGATCTTTTCCTCAAGTACGTATCCGGAGTGGAGGACCCCTGGGCAGTTGGAGAGCGGGTATACGTCAAGGAGTAGTATCTAGCACTCCTCCGCCATGATTCCGCGCTCGCATCGTACCGTAATATTGTAGGACAATGACTCAGCTGTTACTTTAGTAGTAGATTCACTTTAGGGCATGACCCTCAGGTCGTAGGTCGGGCCACCGATATCCCAATTCCCGCCTTGAGGGTCACATGTCGAAGACTGTATTGCAATGTAGAGCATGATATTCAGAAGTAATCCGGAGCTGGGACGCAGTCCGAGTTGAACTTTGGCCAGCCGTGCGGTCCTGACGACATCGTCGCAGCCATGAGATCCGTGAACTGCGTCTGGGGCCTGTTGGATCTGCGTCCATCTCTATCCTCTAGCTTATACCCCTCCCTCTCCGTCGGGTTCCACGCGTTTCCCGTACCGGCACCAGGAATCAACTTGAACTCTCGACCGCGCGTTCCTATCAAGGTCTTCGCGCCTGACAGCCCTCTTGGTTCGTTTGCTCCCTCTGTTCGAGGCTAATTTCCCGAGCTCTGTTCCACAAGCCCTCAAGGCTAGTAGTGATGCGCCAATGAAACAGCAGGCTCGACTCTTCGGATGGTGCAACTTGAACGGGAGGAGGTCCGTAAGGTCTTTCGCAAACAGAAAGCTGAGATCTCGATAGCTCATTCTAACTAATACGGGAACACAAGAGGGCGAACAATGTTCCTGGATGGGAGAAGGAGGAGAGAGCTGGGGCAACGTCATCAAGTCGAAGTCCGTGAACGCGTGGCACTAGCACGAAGGTGATGTGCGCGAACAGGTGGTGTACGACTGCATGGTGTCCCTCGTTGACATTTGCAGCGAGGTGTACACTTTTCAACGACGACAGTCATGCGTGGCACGCCTACGTCCGGCACATCAGCCGAGTTGACACCTTGACGTGTCAACTCCGCTCATGCCACGTTTCGCCGGAGATTCAACCGCGTCACGGTCGAGTCTTTCCTTTTTGACTCCCAAGTCCGGGGTAGGAGTGCGAGACGGCTTGTGCCTAGTCCCTTCCTACGCGTACCCGGACTTGTTCAGCGTTGGTGTGAGACGCCTTGTGGCTCGTCCCTCTTCGCTCAGCAACCCATCATATTTTATAACTTTTTTTATCCTTCGCATACGGCAATCGATGGTATGTGGATGTTCTCAAACTCGTTCTGAGACTGACTCTCTGTTTCTAGAACACGGCGGCGTACAATACACCCAGCTTGCACCCAGCTCACCCTCAGAGACCTCGATACATACCTGAAAGTCATAGCCTGACAAAGAGCATTCCGACTACCGAGCACCTCTTGAAGTTCGTTCACCGCGTCTCGAATAAGAGTAGTTGTTGATTGATGGCGAAAAGATCTAGATGAGCGACTCGGAACTAGGGCTGCAGACCGTACCGTATACGGGATACGGCCGTACGGCCGACGGTCACAACGGGTTACGGACCGTACACTTGACGGCCGTCAGACCCATCTCCAGCAGGCTGTACGGTACGGGTACGGACCCGTATACGGCCGTATACCGTATCTCCGACGGGTTCAAGCCCGACCCCTCCAGTCAAGGGGAGGGCATCGGCAAATTCCGATACACGAACCGGGTGGGTGGGGGGTCCTGAGATCTGGGATATATAAATTTTGGATAAACTCTGCTGGGCCCACAGATAGATGCTCGGCGTACTGTGTAGATACAAACGGCGCCAAAAACGTGCAGGAACAGTGTTTGTGAGAATAGATCCCGCGTTGCTTCGCGCGCGAGACGATTGGCGCGGCGGATCAGCAACTGGGCGGCCGTTTTAGGACAGCTGTCCAATGTTTGCACGCTCCCTTTCCCCTTTCCCCTGCGCGTGCGCAGGCAGCGCTCAGCATTCGACCCGGCCCAAGGCCCTACCTCAGCGCGCTCATGTCCATTCTGTCGCAAGTTCTGTCGCAGACTGTCCTGGTCGTGAGCTTCGGCCTACGACTGTCCCTAGCTCGTTGGGTCCCTCTGCGCAACGTAATGTCGCGTCCACCGTCCTCGCCAACTCAGGTCACGCTGACAGCTATACGCGTGGAATCACCAGCAGTGTACCGTCCGAGTCTTGCCCCCACTCTGCTACGGCCCTGTCGACCGGTTGCGTACTCGGGTCGTGTCACTCGTGTGCTACTTAGCCCGCGGCGTCGCATCTGTGTTCCTTTAGTCTCGTGATATCTCTATCAGCGTTGGACGCTGCTCTGAAGACCCGTCAAACCAACCTCGAGCCTGTCTGCGCTGAGTTGCAGTCTAGAGGACTGTCGCTGACGCCAGTCTATCGTTTGCGATGTCTCAAACACCCTCTAGAGCACCCCCTTGCGTTGATTCGGTATACATCAAATGGGTTTATCGTCTCGATCCGTCTTTTTCTGAAGTTGTGAAGCCGCTACGAGCCATCGCGTATGTGCAGGAATAGATCTATTGCCACATCCTCGCTTCTTTCCTCTACCACATTTCCTGGTTCAACGAGTGTCATAACGAGTCCCATCCACGCTGCTTAAGAGTATCTGATGGCTCGGAAACAACGCGGATTTGAAGCTTCCGCCGCATCAACCGCTCATCGTCACAACCAGTATCGCGCCCATGTCGACGTCGCCGGGCATAGTGCCCTCGCAACCTCTACTAGATGCTAATGGCAACGTCAATGAGTCGCTAAACCCTCATACGAGTCCACCGGTGCGCCGTAGACAGCGCAAGCGTCTTCAGCGGTGTATTGACAATGTGTGGGCGCAGCGGGTCTTCCGCGCTGGCGATACCCTGATTTGCGAGTGTCGAATGACCGTGAACGTCGGTTCGGGTGGCTGGGCAAACCTACGCGCGCATCAACAAAGTACGGCGCATAGACAGGCCAAGACAGTCGTCAAGACCTCACGTATCACTAGTTTCTTCAGCAAAAAAGAGAAGCTGCCATCCGGCGCGGCCCCTCCTCCTCTTCAAAACTCAACAGTGTGTTCAGCGCGCATTCTAGTTCGTCTACTGACGTGTCCACAGACGTCTACATCTTCTGCGGCCTTGGATACCCAGCAGTCCGAGTCGTCTGCTGCCCAGGAGATGCAGCAGGCACCAGCTTCGGCCCCAACAGTTACATCTTCGCCTACCATTTGCATGCCTCGTCCATCTTCCCCTCGTCCTGCTCCGCCTCCTTCTGCATCCGCCGTTCTAGGCCGTCTTCGTAACATAGTCAGTGCGCTCCCGCCGACCTTCCCGATTACAGCGGAGGACGATCAAGTGGCAGAATTTGCGGGTGGGCCGGCATGGAACATCGAGCGCGATATTGCGGACCAGATTTATGAATTTCTCGAGTTCTGGATCCCACTTGACGACCCTGGTTCTGAGCTACGAAAGCTCGTCACCCGCGGTCCTTATGGACTTAGTGGTGTCTGTGACTGGCTGGAGGCAGTATTCTCGGGTACCGATGTCTCGTTTGAGCGCTTCGAAAAGCGACTGTCTCGTTTCGCGGATATCGTTCACGAAGCGTAAGTTGTTCGCCCGCAGTGCGCTTACTCAGGCTGATATTTCTCACAGCGGCCAACGCGCACGGGATCAGTCGCAAACTACGACTGTGCCTGCATTTGGACCTCAGAATCTCGACGTGGATCCCGCATTTCATTTCGCAGAGGCACCAGTGAACTCGGACGCCGACTCGAGCCCAACAATTCCCGAACCTGTCATCGACCTGACCTACGACTCGCCTCACGATACACCTGCTCCAGCACAGCCAGAGCTCGCTCCCATCGCGCCACAGACGTGCATTGGCTATGAGCTTACGTTCCCCGCTGGCATGTCACCGTATACCGCGTATCCTATCGCAGCCCACAGCACCATGTCTATTCCGTGGGAACTCGAGTTTCGCACTTCCGGGAAGCTATTCTTGCGCTCCTTGAAATGCAGAACACCGAGAGGCTCGTCTCCGGTTTGCTCTGCCTGTGCCGCCTTGGGCGAGAACGACCTGCTCTTCAATATGACGACGCGGATTGACGCTGGGACGAAGGAGGGAACGAACTGGAATTGGCTTAGCCACAGCCAGATTCGTGCGCGGCTCGATCGGGCGCTGAACGAGGCAAATTCATTGAAGCAACAAGCCACACCTACGCTGCGCTCCGGTACCAAAGTCCAATGCTAACCAGTCGTAGATGATCAGTACAGCCCGTATTTGCAAGGGTACCACACCCGGATGATCCGGAACACAGGGCCGGAGGGGGGGTCTGAGGTCCTTATCCGGATTTTTTTTGGTATAAGAATTTTTGCTGGGGCTGGGGTATTTGTACTTCAAGAACCCCTATGGAGACCAGTTGGTACTACGGACATAGCAGTCCACCTAGGCTTCTCACAGCTCTGTCAGGGCTGGTCACATTTCCTGTAGGAGGTTGAGGATCGGGAGAAGCACGGAGTTAAGGCGCGGGAAGCGGAAGCAAATATCCTACCAAGAATGGCAGGTGCTTATATAAATCCTTCCGTATAAGGGAATTGCTTATGTAACAAGGAGGGAGGGGTCCCCCTCGCTTATCTGAATGTTTGGCCTCGTGTCCAGAATTTTTTTTTTGTGGTACCCTTGCGTATTTGTGAGTTGTAAGTGCGCATTTGTGCTCTGGGAGAACAGTACAGTACAGGCAAGGACAGCGAACGTTACGGTAGAAGGCTGGTACAGTACGGTACAGACCGTAGGTAGCGAGACAGAGGTCCAAGTGCAGAAAGGGACCGTGCTTATTTTGGTTAGTATGCGGCTCAGACCGAGGAGGCACATTTATAACTATACGACTCTATCAGCGCTGAATACGGCACGAACGCTCGCGACTCGGGCCCGGAGCCTGGCGAAGTACAAGCGATTTGTCCACCTCGTTGCCTATGGTATGTGACTGTGAGATAACGCTGTATTGAATTAACATTTCCAAGGTGATATTCCTCGGGTCAATGTCGCGGTTCAGGTTGCTCTGCGGAATGGCTCAGGGATCGGTGGAGTTGTTAGTCTCCTCGAGCGCGCCGCGTTGCACCTCTTCAAGCCTAAGAGCTTTACGGAGAAGGCATATCGGCTTGCCTACGTTATCTACAAGTACGGCGGAGCGTCGACAGCTGAGATTGCGCAACGCGCACTTGGCCTTCCGAGCGTGAGCACGATTCGCCGCCACGCTCAGATCCCAATGATTCCAGTCTGCCTTGGCTACCCTACTTCTATGGAGACTTCGGATATCATTCGGTCCATCTTCCCTCATCCCGTTTCACACCGCATCATTGGTTCCGTTCTCATGCTGGACGAGGTTCACTGCGAACAGCGCCCACGATACTGCGCGTGCAACAACACGATACTAGGCTTCTGTCGACAGCACAGCGCGGCTTTCTCGCTCGACTTCAACAGCTTCGATGACGTTAAAGCGGTATTCAGAGGACTTGACGATGGCGAGATTCACTTCGCATCGGAGGTGAGAGACTTTTATACTCGGTTATTTCTTTGTGGCTAAGTGGTTCATAGGCTACGGTGGCCGCTCTGGGGCCACTAGCATATGGCACACGCGAACATGCTGCCCGGTGTAAGCTCGCTACTTAGAAAGTAATAGAGCTTGCGGATGAGAGTCTTTACGGAGTCGGTTGTGAGACTCGAGTCGTGAGTTGCACAATGTCTCCGATTCCAAAAGAGCTGCCTCGCCAGTACGCGAGCAGAAGTCCTTATATACATGATACGAGCCCTGAGTCACTAACTAAGTCACCTTTATGAGTCTTGAGGTAAGTCACACAAGAGGAATAAAGGAAAATGACTCCTAGGGCAAGTCATCTCGTATTAGGACGGTCTGTGCGTACATGGACGAGGCAAAGAAAGAATTAGAGTCTGCCTGCCATCGCAGAACCGGCCGCGACGGACAGGTACTGGCCGTTAGGGGCCTGGTGCTGCGCACGCGCATGGCACACGCCCTCCCGGCCAGCAACGCTGGACGAACTCTAGATGGTGGCGGCGCTGCCGTCCATCGCGAGCGAATCCGTTCCAAAACCGAGTCCTGCGACGGCTGCCGTCACAGACCCGGTCTCGCTCGGCGGCACTCCTGTTGCCGCCGCGCCCTCCTGCTGTTCTCCGAAGTCGACCGCGTCGTACATTTCGAAGTCGTAGTCGTAGTCGTTCACCGGCGTCGCGCTCCCACTCGGAACCGGTCCGAGGAGCGCTTGTGGGTTACCGAACAGCGCCTGCAAGATCGGCGCTGTTGGCGGGGTCGCGCGACGAGGTGTCCGCGGCCGCGAGAGGCGATGTGCGCGGCCGGTGGGTGTATGGTGGCGGCGGTGCGTGCCTATGAGGACGCGGAGCGTATGCCCGGCGTCCTGAGTACGTTAGTACTTCATGTTCAACATGCGTGCACTGATTGCACGCACCTGCGCCACGGCGTCCGCGGCGATGAAACCAGCCGCGCTGGGCGTTCTGGTTCGCGCGCGACGTCGCCTGGATTTGCTGCGTGTGCAGGCGGGCGACGTTGGTGTCGTGGTCGAGGATGATTTTGAGCGCGGCGACGGGAATGTTGAGCTTGTCGTTCTCGCGCTCATGTTGCTCTTGAGCCATCCGCGCGGCATGTCGACGTTCCACAACCTCGCGCTCACGCTGGCGCAACGCGAGTTCCGCGTCCATGGCCTCGGTGGCGCGTTCGGGTGTGATTGCGGTCGGATTGACGGCGAGGAAGTCGTGGTAAGAGGGAGGGGCTGGGCCGGGGAATTCCGCCGAGCCGAGAAGAGCGCGGCGAATTTGGTTCGCCCACGACGTGCACAGAGCGAATTGGAAATCGTCGAAGTGAGCAGGCTTGGTGTAAGACATGACTGAGACTAGCTGAGTGCGTTTGGATGCTGTCTCAGTTCGCTCGTCGTTTCCTTTTAAGCCCTGCTCTCGTCTGCGCGCTGCTGCGGTCGCCAAGTACTGCGATCGCACGCTGCGTTGCGCAGGTTCGAGTCCTTCGACTGTAGCCATTGCTACGGTGGTCGCTACTGCGCTCTTTGCTCGCGTTTCAGCGAGATTTACGCCGAATTTCCGCTGCGCGTCGTAGCCCATGGCGTCGCAGTACTCTGCAAAGGCGGGAAGATCTCGCACTCTTTCAGGGCTTTCCTCGGTAATGTGCTTATCTGACCACTTGCAGTAAAATATAGGGCCCTCTGGTCCCTTCTTGAAGCCCACAATTTCAGCTATCTCTCGGGTTCCTGACCCGAGAGTGATCTGCGTAACTTGTTCCCAGCTACGCCCCGGGAACCTGGTGTCGTCGTTCTCAACGTACTTCCGCAGTAGGTTAGCATTGAACGTCGGGTGTATGCGTCTCCTCTGCATATCTGGCGGTAATTCAAGCTTATAAGCCGAGCCCTGCTCGACTTCTTCCAGTATCTTGAATGGTCCGATGTATTTAGGTACAAGCTTTCGTGCGTGTCCCTTTGGTATAGTAAGATTCTTGGTGCTGAGATACACTTTATCTCCCTTCGCGAACGGTGCCAATGTGCGGTGCTTGTTCGCTTCTGTCGTCTGTTGCGCTCAAGCAGCAATAATCGCATCGTGGGCGCTGATGACCACCTCACGCATCATTTCCGCAAATTTCTGAACACCTGGGTACTGAGATTCGCTATCCCAGGTAATCGACCTAGGCTGTTGTCCATAATTCATGTAGAATGGAGTGAACCCTGTAGTCGAGGATGTGGCGCTATTCAATGCGAACTCAATTGCAGGCAACTTGGACGCCCAATTCTTTTGGTTGTCCTCAATGCATTGTCGTAACATTCCGCCGATCGTTCTGTTTGCGCGTTCCGTGGCGCCATCCGTCTGGGGATGATAAGCAGTTGACATTCGAAGTTTAACTCCTGTCAGCTCATGCAGTTTCCGCCAAAAGGGGTTGGTAAACAATACGTCACGATCGCTGACGATCGCTTCCGGCATGCCATGCAGACGGTACACCGTATGAAATATGACTTCTGCCATGTCCGGTGCGTCGTAAGTAGTTCTGACTGGGACCAGATGAACCATGGAAGTGAACAGGTCTATAATGGTGCAGATACGGTCGTATCGGCCATGTCGCGCCTGCGATTCCGGTAAAGGCCCGATAAAGTCAACTCCTATTACTTGCCAAGGACGCACTGGCACCGGTAAGGTTCTCAGAAGTCCGTACGGTTTCTGAGTACTATCCTTCGTCGTTCGACAGGTGTGACAAGTGGCTACGAAGTCCGTAACATCTTTGACCATGTTTTTCCACCATACATCTTGTCTAAGGTACAACATGGTCTTGTTAGCGGCCAGATGTGCGATTACTGAGTGCGCCTGGTCTATCAGCACTTCACGAAGTCGCTTCCCAGCGACTTCAATGTCTGGTATGCATAGCAATTTATGCGGCGCGCCCTCCTGACTGGTCATATAGACTTTTTCGTGCCCTTCCTCGCCCTCGACCTCAAAATTCTTGTACTGGCTCGGGTTCTGAACGATTTTTGCGAAGAATTTATCGTCGTGGTATCGTCCTGTCACGTCGCGAGCAAGGTCTATCTCAGGCGTGAATGCCGAGATGACCGTTGCCAGTCCAGATGCGTCACTGTCCGGTCCGAATCGGCGCTCTGTTTGCCACCCGGACTCCCGATCCGGAACGGGCTTTCCTTTTCGGGTGTGCGATTGCCCTGTCGCCTGTTTATCTTCATCGACAGGTTGTGCAGTTGGTGCGTCCACCTCTTCCTCTTGGTTGTTCGGAACTGACTCTTCCTCTGTAGCACTGGAGTCTTCAGCAATTCCCATTTCAGCTCGGGTGCGTTGTTCGTTCGTCATGCGTGCTTTCTCGCGCGCGCTTGGTTTCCGCAACCGTAGCTTCTGACGCGGTGGTGCTTTATCGCCACGCAGGCGTGACAATCTACGGGGTGCATTGTCCAAGTCTTCCTCTTCCGACGCGCCCTCCAGCACCGGTCTATTACCCGATGTTGCGAACATCAACACTGCTCGTCCGACAAATACGGGTGCTGATAGTGGCACCTTGTCGTCCTCGCCCTCCTCGTCCTCTGAGGACGAATAGTCAATATCTTGTACATATTCACCGCGTGTACGGACAGTCCCTGGCTCGTCATCGCTGTAGATGCGAGACAGGCTGTCCGCGAGCACGTTCTCTACTCCAGGAATGTATTCAATTGTGAAGTCGAACTCGTTGAGGATGTGGAGCCAACGCATTTGTCGCTGCGATAAGTCTTTTTGCTTCATAAAGTGAACTAGCGTCTTGTGATCGGTGCATACACGGAATTTCACTCCGTGTAGGAGAGGTCGAAATCTCTTCAGGGATTCCACGATTGCTAGCAGCTCACGTTCGTGAACTGGGTAATTCTGTTGTGCAGTATTGAACTTGCCGCTCCAGAATGTGATAACGCGCGCTGTATTGATTTCCGGTCCCTGGCTAATATAGCCACTGCCACCGGTCAGTGACGCATCGGTGATGAGATTAACCGGTCCGGCGCGCAACGTGTAATCTATTGCGTGTCGGCGCTTATCCCGATGCGTTTGCACAATCTGTTTGACTTCTTCAAATGCTCGCTGGTGTGTTTCCGTCCAACAAAAGACCTTCGTGGTGCCCACTAATCCCGTAAGTACTCCCATAGGCACCCTAATCCCGGCACAGTCGTTTGCCAGGAAGCCGACTGCTCCCAGGAACGACATCAGTAGTCCCTTGTTCGTCGGGGTCGGCCATGCGAGTACCGATTGGACCTTATTAGGATCCATTTTGATTCCGTCTCTATCTATGACGTGGCCTAGGATGATCAGTTCTTCCGCGAAGAGTTGCATTTTCGAGGGATTTAGAAAGAAACACTCTCGTCGTAGTACAGTGAAGATTGTTCGTAGGTGTTTAACGTGTTCTTCAGGTGAATCTGAGTAAACGATGATGTCGTCCAAATATACGTCCATGAACACTCCTATGAATGGTGCAAATATGTGATTCATTAGGGTCTGATACGTCGCCGGCGCGTTACAGTCCCCTATCTGCATAACAAGGCTCTCCATTGTTCCGTCCGGCGTGTTAAACATAGTACGCGGTACGTGTTCTGGTTTCACCCGAATTTGTTCATAAGCATCCTTTCCGTCTATAAGACTGCGAAACTCGTGCTTGACGACGTTGCGCAATATCTCTTCTATATCGGGCAAGGGGGCGGCAACTTTGACGGTGTTCTCGTTCCGGGCCCGCGTGTCAATCACGGTCCGAATCTTGACCTCTCCTCCTTTCGTTTTCGGCTTCGGTATGATCATGAGCGGGCAACACGTCCCTCCCGCCGAGTAACGCCATCGCCCGGTGTTCAAATAGTCCATCTTCTTGCGTACCCAGAGCGGTCGTAGCGCCTCGGCGCAGCGAGACGGGCGATATGGATATACCTTGGCCGTATCTTTGAGCGGCACTTCGTGGTTGATGGCGCGCAACGGTGGTAAGGGCGTATTCGCAGCTTCTTTGAACAGATCTGACGCTTCTTTGAACAGCTGTTCGCGTAGGTCGTCTATCGTTGCGGTCGCGACGCGCGCGACCGCGCTTTTCAACACCAGCATCGTTTTTCCCTCAAGCGGCTTGGCCTTCAGCGAACCGATGAGCACGCGAGTCGGGTTTAGCCCTATCAAGACCGCGTGCTGCCACAGAAATGGCGTGCCTAGCACGATGTCGTATGAGTCGACGTTCGCGACGTCCCAGGTACGTCTTTCCTTTATGCCCTGGTACTCGAAGTCCGTCTCACACTCGACATTCACCTTAGATCGCGAGCCTACAATGGCCAGTTGCAAGTCTAGTGGGGTCTTTTTCACTTTGCACTTTACTTTCAGCTGGTCGGCGAGCGTCGTTGACATGAAGTCGGTAAGTGATCCAGAATCCACAAGTGCGCTGCACTTGTGGCCATTAATTAAGACTTCTACTGACACGGGCATAGGGAACAATCGATCCTCGTTTTTCACGCGCATACCACCCTTCGCAACGCTGCTAATCGCTCGATTCGGCGCTGCTGGCGTGGCGCGAGAATGGGCGCCATCCCGCGATCCGTTCGTACCTTTCGCCAATCGTGC
Organism: Exidia glandulosa HHB12029; assembly: GCA_001632375.1. Taxonomy (NCBI): domain Eukaryota; kingdom Fungi; phylum Basidiomycota; class Agaricomycetes; order Auriculariales; family Exidiaceae; genus Exidia; species Exidia glandulosa. The sequence continues at coordinate 275,592 of KV425892.1, read as the reverse complement.
GGCGAAGACCGCGAGCTGGGCGTGTTGCGCGCTCCTCCTGGGAGACGCGCTGAGTGCGCTCGACGCGAGTCTCGAGCACGCCATCGACGCTCGCATACTGGTACGGTCGACGAGCGCGCGCGAGGAAGCTGCGAGGCATAGAGTCGCTCGTCCTACCAGAGGACGAGCTGAGGCTTCGGGCGCCGCGCACAGTGATACGGAAGGCGGGTACCTCGTCGACTGGGGTGACTGGCCCTGCAGACGACGAGGAACGCGAGGAATCGCTGACGGACAGGAGTTCGGGCAGGTCCGAGTACCCGCTCGACTCTTGTCCTCGATCCTCGACGTGCCGTCCCGCCACTGGTTCGAGTTCGCACGCGTTTCGTAAGTAAAGTGTCCGTCTACCATGTACGGATGACTCACGCGGGACAGGTGCGGTCGAGCGCGTGTTGCTGAGCGCTGAATACCTGGGCGGCGAGGTGTGCGCTGGCGTCGTCTCGTCGTTAGGTAGTACGACAACTTCTGAAGTGTCGAGCCCTTCAGCGGGTCCGACAACTTCTGCGTCTCTAGAGGTGCGTCATAAGCGTCTGTATGCGCGGTACGAGCGACTAGTGACTGACTCTTCGTTATAGGAGTCGAGAGCTTCACACGCGCGCCGTACGGCGTCCATGACGCGCGCGAGCTCGCTGACTGCGTCGCAGTCGCTCGAGATAGCGGGTCCCGCCATGATGGAGGGTTGTAGGGGCGCGCGCTCGTCGTCCTCGTCGGCGTCGCCAGCGATTGACGGTCCGTAGGAAGACAGGCCCTCGACGACGTCCGACCAGTCGAACGGTACGCCGAGGGGTGTAAAGTCGAACCCCAACTCACCGAGTCTTCGCAGATCCTCCCACTCCTCGACCGTTCGAGGGTGGAGCGTGGGTACGATAGGGTGAGCGCGAGTGGCCTGAAGGTAAGCCTTCCACTGCGCGTCACGCTCGTATTCTGACTGCGTGTGATATCCAGCGCGGGTCCAGTTTGCGGACGAGAAGATATGGGTGGACGAGCAGAACGGCGGCCACTGCATCCACCGGGTGTGTCAGTGCTGGTCGCAGGACCCGAACACGAGGTACGTACGATCTCGCCGTCCCAGTCGCCTACCAAAGGCTTCCGGTATAGATCGCTCATTGTTATCCCTTCGTACAGATCCGCGAGCGTGACTTGGAACGCGAAGCCGAAGGCCTGGTCATACACGACATACCGCGTGCCATCGGTCTGAACCAGGTAACGCTCGTTCTCGTCGAGGCCAGCCTCGATCGCGACGGAGAAGCTGAAGACAGACCAGAAATGGTCCCCTATCCAGGTGAGTGCGTGGCCGCCTACTGGCGCCTCGAGCGGCTTGCAGTCGACCCTGATGATGCGCTCACGCGCCAGTTCATCGAGCCCCGCGCGGCCAAGAACCAAACCCGCAACGTCCAGGCCATCCGGCCCGAAAACGTCAACGGGAACCAGGACCTCCCATCGGAGGGCTCGGTCGTAGACGGCGACGTATCCGGGGGGGACGTCGGGGGCGAGCGGGTGTCCGTTAGTGACGACCGCAAACCGTTGATCGGACGACGGGTAGTACTGCGTCCACGCTGTACAGGGACTGAAGTACTTGCAGAAGCCGGCAAGCGCGACGACGACGAGCTGCTGGTCGTATATGCGCCGGGCATCGGCGGCAAGGACAGGCGGATGGTTGGCGGGCTGGAGGGCGAGGTCGACATGGTCAAGCGAGGGCGAGGCGAGCATAACCCGGACGGCGGCGGAAGGTAATGCCTTCAGTCTTCGTTTCACCTTGGGTTTATATGCTGTTTCCGTTCGCTGACGAGATTCCGCAGGTGCGACGGCGGCGATTCGCGTGTGAACACGCTCTTCGTCTGGTCGCGACGGGCAATGTCGCGCCTCGTGCCCTTGTTCGTGACACGTAAAGCACAGGCCTCTCGCCCGATGCTCTGCCATCTCTTTCGCGTCCAAACGCGCTCCCACGGTGCGTGCTTTACGCAACGAGTTCCCTTTCCTCTGCTGATCGCTTTTGCCCGCCGGTCGACTCGCAGCCGTTCGCACGGCGTTCTGCGGGCGCAGGTCGCTCGCTGCGCCTCTTCGCGCGTTTCCATTCGCTCCTGGAGCAGCAACGGTTGTTCTGCGGCTCCAGGAGGTTCCCGAACGTGGGACACGCGTTTCGCCAGAACGCGTCGTCCGACGACGCTCCATGCGCTTTCTTTCATACTCACGTTTCTCTACTCGATAGGCGTAATAAACCAGTGTTTGAATTTCAGTAAATTCGAGGCTCAGGCCTTTATCGATCCAGTAAAGTCGAACGAAGTCGTCCACCCCATCCCAGAAAATGCGTCTGATCGTGAGCGGGTCGACATCGTCGTAACGGATAGCCAGATTTTCAAGATCCTTCGCAAAGTCCTTAACTGGTCGTCCGTGCTGCGTCGCGGACATAAGTTTATTTCGTAGGTCTTCACGGAATGAGATCGGAAAGCAAGTCTCATACAGTTGCTGATAAACTTCTTCTACTTTCCAGGCTTTAAATTCCATTGCAACATGTCGAGTATACCATGCTCCTGCTTTTCCGAGCAGAGCATAGCGCATGGTGTCGATAATTGACGATCCTTTCAGTCCGCTGGACCGGCACCACGAGTCCCATTTGGAGATCCACGATTCGAATACGTCGTAATCGGCTGCGCCGTTGTACGTAGGCATGGGAAGTCTCAGTGCCTGCATCGCCTTGCGACGTCGGCGGCGACGCCGGTGCTTCTTTTCTTTTTCCTTTCGCACTTTCCGTTCTTCTGGGGTCTCATTGCGAGACGTACTGGAAGAACTCGAACTGGAACTTGAGGACCCATCAGACGAGCTAGACGAACTGGGAGATGATGGGTCTTCATCGTCGTCGCGGGGTTGATGCCTGTGGCTACGAGAGCTCTCACTGCTCGTCTCTCCCTGTTTCGGCGCTTTCTGGCCCTTCTTTCCCAGCTTATGCGAAAGGAAACCTCCTGGTGGAGGTGCAGACTCTCCTCTCCCTCGCTTCGGACCCTTATCCGGCCGTTCAGTCGGTTTGGAGAACTGGAGATCTTCGCGTTTGATGTGCCTGTGAGTTCTTTCTTTTGTTCTCTCCTTTGGGCTTTCATTTGCCCTTTCTGGTCGAAGATCCTCAGGTTCAACAGGGATCGACGCATGCGATCCATGCGTACGACTTCGATGAGAACCATGAATTGATGCACGAGGCGTCGCGGCATCAGCTGGCTGAGATTGCGCGCCACTCGGCGCGACGCTCACGTGAGTCGCAGCAGTGCGCGGCGTGTGCTGCGACTGCGATTGCGATTGCGACTGCGCACGCGACTCGGGCATCGTGTGCTGCGAGTGAGTCGCCGCAGATCTCAGGCTGCCACTGGGAGCAGCTCCGTGCGGCGGCGGGGATGCCGGCGTGACTGGCGTCACCGCGGCCATCCGTATAGGTTGGCCGTCGGTTACCAGATAGGTAAAGGTTTTCCGAGGTCCTCGTCTCAATGAGCCGTGAGGTCTTCCCCAGCCGTTATACATTTTATGTGTATACGGATCATACACCCAGGCTGTATCTCGAACAGCGGGGTGCATCAGCTCGCTGACCTGAACTCGGTCGCTGGAGCTGTCTGATGGCATCTTCATGCTGTCTTGCCATCGTAGAACTCGCTCACTCAGAGCTTCCGCTGGAGATATGGACGGGAGGTACTTCGGGTCCCTTCAAGAGGCTAATGTCCGAGTAAGCAATACTTTCCTGTTTCACCGAGGGTTGTGGTGACCTGTACGTAGCGTTTGTGTATGTAATAGGGGTAGCTGCATACACTGATCGTTCGGTTTTCCTCGTCTCATCGTCTGATGAGCTCGGCGGTGGCGAGTTCCAGGATTGCCAATATGAACTCAATTTACTCGTTTTCTGGCTTGTTCCCTTTGTCCCAATTCGGGTCCTACCCGAAGAGGGAGTTCTTGTCTTCGTTCTACTAGGTCCCAACGAAGAGGGAAGTGGAACGGCTACTGCGTTCTCAGTCCAGACGTGTCCGGAGGAGGACGGCGGTAAAGGCACTTCTGCCGCTGATTCGGTCCGATTGGCCGAAGAAGATGATGGTTCAGCAGTACTCGTCTGATGCGTACCACTCGTCGTGAGTGGTCGCGAGTGCGTGCTGGGCTCGGTTGTGGGAGGTTTCGACGAGCTTTCCATTGAGCTCTCGCACCTCGGCATAGTCCGAGAGAAGTCTTCTGGCGTTACAACTTCACTTCTACCGTTACTATTCCATGAACTCATGGGTTCTATAGTAAATGGTAGTGCATAGGACACACCCTCCGCTGGGGATGAGCGGGTAGTAGGCTGCGAGTGGCTATCCACGCTCGCGCCCTCCGCTAACACCGAGCGGGCATCCCGAGACGAGCGGTGCTCGTCCTCCGCAGTTTGCGGGGCGGGGGAGTCATGAACTAGTGACTCACCTGTCGGGAATTCCGTGAGCTCACTCAAGTCCTCAATCCCCACGCTCCAGGGCGAAGCATGAAGGATGGGAGTAGAGTGGTACGTGGGGTTCTCCAATTCGCCGTCGTCGCTTGCAAGTCGACGACCAGGGAGTGGAGTCGAGCCCGGGATAATAAATACTGGTTTCCCTACGCGGGACGGTGGCGGCGCAGCCGTCACCTGTCCCCAAACCGTACCTCGGCGGGTGCGGAACGGAGACGTGTCGCCCAGCGTAAGGAGAAGACCGCCTATTGTCTTCCTCACGGGGTGATCAGTCCCTGGATCAGACATTAGAGCGGTTAGTTAGAAATAAGAAATAGAGATGTTAAGGAAACTCAAAAAGATGTAAGCTCGCTACTTAGAAAGTAATAGAGCTTGCGGATGAGAGTCTTTACGGAGTCGGTTGTGAGACTCGAGTCGTGAGTTGCACAATGTCTCCGATTCCAAAAGAGCTGCCTCGCCAGTACGCGAGCAGAAGTCCTTATATACATGATACGAGCCCTGAGTCACTAACTAAGTCACCTTTATGAGTCTTGAGGTAAGTCACACAAGAGGAATAAAGGAAAATGACTCCTAGGGCAAGTCATCTCGTATTAGGACGGTCTGTGCGTACATGGACGAGGCAAAGAAAGAATTAGAGTCTGCCTGCCATCGCAGAACCGGCCGCGACGGACAGGTACTGGCCGTTAGGGGCCTGGTGCTGCGCACGCGCATGGCACCCGGCCCATACATATCTCGGGCTCGTGCAAACGCGAGGACGCCAATGAGCACGAGGGTCTGATCTCCGCCGTTCTCGATGGGTGTCGTGCGACGACTGAGATACATGGCACACGACCATACTGCGTTGCTTCTGATGGCGAATCGAAACGCGGCAAGGCGCTCAACTCGCTCACTCTGAAACACGAGTTACCATCGACGTCTAAGATCCGACCTCTGCTCGAGAAGCTGCCATTGCTTAATCTTCACTGCGGTGACGACGACCTCACTGCCGACAAGGACTACAAGCACGTTTTCAAACGTCTGCGCGGTCTGCTTCTTCGTGATGCTGGTATCAACATTTTTGGCTTTGTTCTGACTCGCGAGCATCTGCGGCGACATCTACTGGATTGTGGAATCGGCGCACAACACGTCAGCACGCTTCTTAATCCCGGCGACTACCAGGACGTTATACTGGCCGTTTCTCTGCTCGCGCGAGTCATGCAGATGAAACCTGCGGTCGAGACGACGGATCCTTCGATGCGGGAGGCTCGCAACGCGCTATGGTTTCTTGGCGAGTTCCTTGGCGCTCTGGTCAAGCCGTATACCTGCCCTGACATGAGCCTCCGCGATCAGCTCAAGTCGCTCAGTACCGCGGCGCATTTGCTTTTCGCAATGTACACCTCTGCTCGCGGGGGACTCATGCAGGTACAGCTCTACCTTGATGTCATGATCATGATCAAGAACGTCTTCTTCTGCGTTGCGAAGACCCAGATCGACGATCCAGACGCTAAATTCTGGCTCATCCTACTTGGGACGGATCGCCTCGAGATCGTATTCGGACGCATGCGCTCTATGATCGGCAATGACTGTAATGCCGACATGCTGCAAGTACGCGAGCGACTTACGGCGGCGGCAGAGATTACTGCTATCCTTGCAGAGTATCCCGAGTGGGATACTGGACCACGTCGACTGCACCTACCTGCTCTTGACCGGCAAGGTATCATTCTCGACCATGGTATCGACCATCTGAACCCAGCGTCCTGGAGAGGCGATGTCGCCGTACGCGGTGTGTCTCTTCAGACATGCTGGGTCCTGGGTTCGCAGTCTGCTCGTGACATTCTGAACCGCTACGAGCGACCGTTTGACTTCTCCGCCCACGCGTCTATTCCAGATGTCGACTTCCTCCGCCCCTTTGGCAAGTTTCCCTTCCGCGAGGGTCTGTCTGCTGGTGAAGACGACAGTGTCGAGGCTGCCTGTACTCCTGCAGCTCCTATCCTGTCGACGAACCCAGCGCCGCCTCAAGGGGACGATGCATCTACACTGGAACCAGACCTCGACGATGTCTCGAGTGCCAACGTCGCGGAATCAACAGGAACAACACCATGGCTTCTTCTGGACGACGACTCTGACGCCAAGGTCTACAAGGCCAGCATTTTGCGTCTCTTTGCGGACGAGCGCTTCCGTCGCGCACCTGACTCGATGGACCGCTTGAAACGTGTGCGCAATTACAAGAGGCACGACTTCGGCAGCGGTATGGACGATGTGCACGACATTGAAGACGACACCTCACGGCATCTAGAGGTCAATGATCCCGCTGTGACACTCGTGCGTTGCGGAGATATGACCTTCCTCGCGCTGGTCGTTGTGAGCAGCATCAAAGTCGATGGCTCACCGCACTTGTCTGTCGACCTTGCACGGGTCCTGTCCTTTTCGTGCGCACGTGCGCAGACCCGTGCGCAGCAGTATTTCAGCCATAACTATCTAACCAGGGCACCTACAGGGATCGGGCGAAGAATTACTGAGAGTACTGAGTCAGGGACCCAATTTGGTATCCTCATCATGGTGTAGTCTTCGCTGGTTCCCTCACAACACAGCAATTCCTCATATTTCACTCGTGCGCAGTCGCGCGCACTTGCGCACGAGTTCTGCTCCTTGCGCACGAGTGAACACTCCTTGCGCACGGGTTGCGCACGAGTGAGAAATCTTGCGCACGAGTGACCATGCTTTGCGCACGAGTGACCTGAACTTGCGCACGACTGAACTGAGGTTGCGCACAAGTCGGACAAAGCCGTACGGTGGTGAAATAATGTACTAGACCCAACAATGTGGACCGTGGTTTACTACCGTGCATGTTTATTGTCCACATGAGACAGCCTCAGCCAATACAGTACAGTGCCAGCAACTATTCACAACAAATTCACAATTGCACCGAGATTGATGCAAAATTTAAAAGATTATGCTATTTCTGGACTCAGGGACAGCGTCTTGCCTGGTCAACATCATTACTGGACATTTATCGCTCCCTGGATCAAGAATATATAGGTTATGTCGGAGTTTTAAAATTTTATGCCGCAATGTAATGTCAGGAAAATCACAGAAACCATGTCTGGAGCATTGTTG
>KV425892.1:235903-255048 GCA_001632375.1 Exidia glandulosa HHB12029 | reverse complement strand
TGGACGCGTATCTGGCGCAAGTCGCCGCGCTATCGTCGCTACGCCCATATCGACCCGGACGCCCTTACGCCCAAGAAATGCCGTCTCTGGCTGCTGTCGCGAACGCGTCACGAGATGAGCGCCCTTGTCCAGCTCCGTATCGGCCACGCACCGCTCAATCAACACCTGCATCGTATCAATTGCGCCGACACCGCGCGCTGCGAGTCCTGCCACGCACCATCCGAGACCGTTCGACACTTCCTGCTGCACTGCCCCACGTACGCCGACGAGCGCTGGCGCATGCGCACGCGCCTTGGACGGAGATCCGAAAAGCTGCAATCGCTGCTGCACACGAGTCGAGGACTGGACGAAGTTGCGAAGTACATCGCTCGGACCGGACGCTTCCGGAACACGCATCGCCCAACAGCATGACGATCCACTCTTCTTCTTCCCTTTTCGAGAGCCGCCGCCGTTTCCAGTTCGTTGTTCCTGCACGAAGATCCTAGACCACCCGTCTGTCCGCCGCGAGCCCGACGTGCGACACGCATTCCACGTCCATGCGACCGGCATTTGAGGCATTGCCTCCGAGCACAGACGGCTGGAGATAATGGGGGCGCCCTGATAGAATCTTCAAATGGACTTCTTCCCCGCACGTATGTACACAAACTGTCAATGTCCGCATAGGCACAGCCTCAAGGACAATAAATTGATTCAAAAAAAAAATAGTTCGCCTGTTGAGTTCAGGAGGACATCCGCAACAGCATCGCGCGGCCTGAACTTGGCTGCCAATGCGTCCTTGGTCTCGTCAGGTACTGGGACGATGTATGTCGTCGGGGAGCGCCACGGCAGGAGTCTGCCGGATTGTGGAGGATCGGGGCGTCCGCGTCCCTCCGATGAAATCACGTGGCGGTGTACAACGAACCCTAGACCGGCACGGAGGACGTTATGCGAAGCCAAGGAGGCCTGTTCTGATTTCCAACGGAGGAATGTCTCGAACAGGGGTCGATCACGTGCAAGCGAGTAAACGTCAAAGTCACGAAATGCGCGCGGGTTTGCATTCACGGCCAACGACGGATCCCGGAATAATGCGCCATGAGTGAGTTCCGTGGGAGTTCGATACAATGTCCAAGAAAATCGATGTAGGATGGCCGCGACGCAGAAGGCCACAGATAGATCAGTCGTTTTCCGGACCACGGTCCCGACATAGTGTGAAGGGAGAGATGCCGACTTGCCATCGGGGGCTGGACTTTCAAGTGATATGACCACGAAGTGGATACCGTCACTCAGGATACCGAATGGGCAGAGCACGGCATCGCATTGTCGTATGAGAAAGGTGAGTAATTCGTCGAGATAGCTGTCACCATTCGGTGTCTTCTCGCCGTCGAGGTCAAATCGCATATCGTTCCAATCGATCGAGTTGGGAGCCTGCTCACGCGTCCAAAGATTAGCGAAAGCCTTCGTATCGCATGGGCAGATACGTACCACGCATAATAGTGTACACATGCAAGCTTTATGTGTTGAGGGCGAGAAGTTGAAGTCCGGGTTCATAGGGTCCTGTCCTTTTCGTGCGCACGTGCGCAGACCCGTGCGCAGCAGTATTTCAGCCATAACTATCGAACCAGGGCACCTACAGGGATCGGGCGAAGAATTACTGAGACTACTGAGTCAGGGGCCCAGTTTGGTATCCTCATCATGGTGTAGTCTTCGCTGGTTCCCTTACATCACAGCAATTCCTCATATTTCACTCGTGCGCAGTCGCGCGCACTTGCGCACGAGTTCTGCTCTGTGCGCACAAGTGAACACTCCTTGCGCACGGGTTGCGCACGAGTGAAAAATCTTGCGCACGAGTGACCAGGCCTTGCGCACGAGTGACCTGAACTTGCGCACAACTGAACTTAGGTTGTGCACAAGTCAGACAAAGCCGTACGGTGGTGAAATAATGTACTATACCCAACAATGTGGACTGTGGTTTACTACCGTGCATGTTTATTGTCTACATGAGACAGGCTCGGCCAACACAGTACAGTGCCAGCAACTATTCACAAGAAATACACAATCACACTGAGATTGATGCAAAGTTTAAAAGATTATGCTATTTCTAGACTCAGGGACAGTGTCTTGCCTGGTCAACATCATTAATGGACATTTATCGCTCCCTGGATCAAGAATATATAGGTTATGTCGGAGTTTTAAAATTTTATGCCGCAATGTAATGTCAGGAAAATCACAGAAACCATGTCTGGAGCATTGTTGTGTTTGGATACAAAATTAGCGGGAAACCGAGTCTGGTATAATCGGATGAGCTTACACAACATTGATGCAGCGGCAGAACTTGCATTATGTATTTTCCCTGATTTAGTAAGTATTCGATTAAGGATCAGTGTACTGTGCACAGAACTTGGCATCATATGTGCTTCATTTCAGCGCAGAAGATTAGAAAAATACAGACATGTTATTGGCAGATTCAAAAATGCTGTCTTATTATCACTCTTATATGTTGCACACAAGTGACAATATCTTGCGCACGAGTGAATCCCCTTGCGCACAAGTGAAAATACCTTGCGCACGAGTGAATCCCCTTGCGCACGGGTTGCGCACGAGTGGTTGAAATCTGCGCACGAGTGTTGCGCACGTGCGCACGAGTGCCGCGCACGAAAAGGTAGGGGTCCACCTTGCACGACTGGCTGCACCGTCCGTGCGGATTTCGTTCCAGATTGCTCGCCTCGGTGCTCGTATCCCGGACGAGACAACAGCATCCGACGTCGCTGACTGGGAGACTGACTGCTCCGTTCTTCGGCTGGGCGGCCAGCTTGAAGTCAACGGCCGCCTCATAGAATGTGTCAACCCTGCGATTGAGACGACTGCACACGGAAAGTCTGTGTATCGTTTCACATCGTCTGAGCTGATCGCTCTCGCTGCGCTACTGCACGAGCGTGCGAAACAGCTCGCGACTGTCACTATTCCCTCGATTGCTAGTTGTGACGAGTTTCCGTACACCGTTAATGGTACGTAGACCATTCTGTCGACCTTAATGCTACTAACGAGTCCGCTTGACTATCATATCAGGTCGTGCTTGCTTCCTGTGTCAAACCGAGGACGGGGCGCCTTTGGGCATGCTAAAGCAAGGCTGCGAGCTCTGTGGACCGACTTTGCCACCTCTTCGGTCGCCGCAGCAGCTCTTGACTCACATGTCGGCACATATCCTCTGCGACCCGGCTCTCAAGGCGTCCCGTGGCCAATGCGGCTTCTGTTTGTGGCCCAACGAGGCGTGCAAGTTCTTCCTGAAGAATGTCGATAGCACGGCCAAGAGCCCGCAGATCGTGTTCAAGGATTCTGTGTGCCCAAAGCTACCGACTCGCCTCTCGTACGCCGCTGCAGCTCGATCAAGCAAGTCTGCGCCATCGACCAACATTCCGGTGCAATGTCCTCTCTGCCCCAAGCGATCTCCCGCGGTTTGGAAGTACAGCTTACGCGAACATATCAGCCTTACGCACGTCGACGCAAACGAGAACGACTTCAAAGCCCTCTGGGATATCGCGTCGTCGGAGCGTACAGCTCTGCGAGCATACTACAAGCGCGTTACATCGACCATACGTCGCCCACGGACGACCGCTCCAGCCTCCAGCGCGATCATCATTTCGGAGGCGCATACGTCTCGCCTTGCAATGCGGTTTGTCTCAAGGACATTGCTGGATTGACAGTCTGGACTGACTCCACGTAGCACGACAGATCTTGTAGTCGACGGGAACATTCCCCAAGATGCAGAATCTGAATCGGTGGTCGATGATGGAGACGATGATGATATAGACTTGGATTTTCCAAGCGACACAGACTCGAACTCGCGTGACGCCTCGCCGGACAGCCTATTTGACGACATCGAAGGGGACGAAGCTGGTAGGTGACGATTCAATGCGCGAAACGTATATTAACATGTCACGGTGTAGCAGACCGTGTCCCCGTCGCTCAACCTACCGCTGGTGTGACCGAAGGGAGCGCCGATTTAGCCACAATTCCAACTTCGAGTGTTCCGGCCGCAACCCCTATGCAGAATCCCGCACCACAAGCCGCATCCTCGTCGACCGCTGTACCTCCCCCGCTTACAGTTAGGACCCGACGCGGAAGACAGTCAAGCTCCCTCCTCGTCATGGAGACCTGCAACTGCGGTAAAGGGCCGGTGCTGCTCGGTGGTCAAGCACGACCTGATGCAGCCTTAAACATGATTGAGTGCACGAAGCCTGGTTGCGAAATCAGATTTGTACGTGTCTGCGTAGTCGGCTGACCATATGCTTACTACTTTACAGTATCACCGCGCTTGTGTAGGACTTGTGGAGACGGCCGTTCCACGTCGTTGGGTCTGCAGTGACTGTAACGTCGAGCCGCAGAGTAAGCGCCGTCGTCTTTGAGCGTACTGAAACGATTATGTAATTGTTCATCTATACTATGCGCAACTTCATCTGTTCTTTACTTGCTAAGTTCCTCGACGGGGCTCGGAAGCGCCCGGGCCGTGATCCGCTCCGCGGACGCTCCGCGGATGGGTGGGGGGGGTGTCCCGGCCCCAGGGGATATATAAATTCTGGAGGTCTGTGTATTGAATTTTTAAATTGCCCTCCCCTTGCCTCCAGTTCAGCTTTAGAAAAGTTTGATTGCATACAATATGGTTAATATAGACTACCTAGAGCTATGCGGAAGTAATTCATGACCTTGCTCAGCACTGGAGCACCTTTTTTTGAACCCGGAGTCCCGTGCAGGACCGTCTTACTAATCCCGTATCTCGCTGTTAGCTACAACAGCAGCAGCCACAGGGGCTTCGACGCTATGGATCACATTCAAGTAGTTCCAGAGTGCGATCTGAAGTGAATCTATACCTGCCTGAGACTCACTCAACACGTCTAGGTGCACTAAAACCTGGCTGGAACCCGTTATCCGTACGTACGGCCGTACACACCGTATACTGTACGGGTTTATACGGGACCGTACCGTACCGTCGTCCGTATGAACACCGAGCTCCGGGATTGCTATACGGTACGGGTCCGTAACCCGTATAGCCCGTACCGTATATACGGGTTTTACGGCAACGGTCTGCAGCCCTACTCGGAACGGAGTTGACACGTCAAACTCCTCCTTGGCTTCTTACCTCTTCTTCCATGTCGAACCGTATTCCGACGTGCTCTGCGTCGCACCGGTCTCTATGTCCATCGAGAGAGTGTTGGAGGTCGCGACCTGGTCCCGTAACCTTCTGTTCATGCAGTTCTGGCTGCTATCCTGCGGTCTGCGGCTGGCGAAGCGACTGGCCACCGGTCTCTAGTTATCCCTCCAGCACACGATAGCGAGTTTCTACGACTTCCCGCCACGATTCATGCCGATCGAGACGCCTGAAGGACGCCCAACCCCTGTTGCAAACCGTTCTGAAGGACGGCCGACGCCGTTAGCGCGAGCAGCCCTTGAACCTCGACGCCCATCATGTCTACCATTCACGACCTGCCGCTGCAGACGCTCGACGAGATTCTTATGGCTAAATCGCACCAACTGCTCAGCCCGGCCGAGACGGAGGTCCAGATTCCGTCCGAGATGAAGCCCATCGTTGTCCTCGCAGAGGAACCGGACGTGAAGTGTGAGTGTTCGAATTGATTCTGTCGTTCGCCGCTTACTGAACTATCCGACATTTAGGCTGGAACCCAATGTGCGGGGCGCAGCCTGGTCTGCAGTTATGGAACGCGAGGAGTACGTGGTTCTTTCCTTTCACCCCTCCTCGCGCGCTCATTATCCTATCTAGACTGGGGCTACGGCCCGCGGTGCCTTCGACTTGACACGCTCTTGCACTCGTTGCCAGACTACCTGCGCAATAATTGCTATGAGCGCCGCCTGTTCCTTCACCTCCTCGGCACCACGTATGCTGGCCCGCGACCGGTCACTCGCGAGCACGTCGACCTGGGTCGCGACTACTTACAGATCATTGAGGCCTACGACGTAGTCCCAGGAATGACCGTTGCGCGCGTCGTGCAGGAGCTCTGCAACCTGCCTGCGCTGATCTGCGACGAAGAGTACAAGGCGCTTCTCGATAACGACGACTTCAGCGGCCTAACGAGCAACGACCTCATGTGTGCGGAATGCTTGGATCGCATGGTTAAGGCGCGTCTCTGGATATGGTGGAGCTACATCAAGGAGAAGTACGCGTCGCAGGAGCACGACAAGGAGCGCTGTCGGTGCGTCGTGTCCCGATCTCTAATGCTGCGCGTAGTTGGCTGACCAACCGTCATGCAGGTATGGCTATGAATGCGACCTGCAGCCCTGGAAGCCTGACCACGCATCCCAATGCAACGTGCGTCGCCATCACTCTATTGCGCGGTTCTCTGTCTAATACAACATCTCAGCACGCTCGGCCCAACATCAGAGGTCTCAACGGTCGGGGCAGGAGGAGAGCAAGGCGCGAGCTTGAGGCGGCGGCCAAGGGTGCTGCGAAGATGTCTCCCGAGCACGGCGAGCCGTGCGCGGCTGAGCTCGAGGACGTAGACGGCGAGGACGCCACTGCTGTCCCCAACTCTCCGCTAGTCCCGACCTCCATGACCACCTATATCCTCGGTCTCCCTGCTGCAATCTTCCGATTCCTCACACACTTTGGCTGGATACGCTCGCCTTCTGCATAGTCGTTGGTATCCCATTTTCGCGCTTTACAAAGACCCATTTTCTGTCTGCCATCCGTTCCCGCCTGTCCAGTGTCTTTCCCTTCCACCCTCTTTCCAGTTGTAGCACGATGCATGTGTCAACGCTCCCTCCATCCGTACAAGACCCACACGCGCATGATGTTCGCTCCTTACTACCAAATGCATGTACGATCGTTGCGTCCGAGTTGTATTTGCAGGTATCGCAATCAGTCTATTCAGCCATCCTGCGCGCTATGTACACGTCCTATCGGCGCGGCTGCATGCGTCGAATGCGCGGTACGGCATATCTGAAGCGGTGAATCAGCTGGAGAACGGAGACGGTGACAAAGGTACCGATGGTACGTACTTTCGGTTTCGGTCTGGGCGAGGAGGTGGTTCGGCGCCTTCGACACGCTTTCGAGCCTGCGCCGCGCCTCGTTGACGCGTGTGAGCGCGCGCGCCGAGGTCGAGTCGCGCAGGAACGGTTCGCTGAGCGTCGACAGTGCGGGTAAAGACTTGAAGTCTGAGTGTGAGCAAGTCAGTATACGTCACGTCTGCGCTGGAGGCGCGCCACGTACCTGAGAACGTCCGATCGTGAGCTTCGCACGTGTGTGCACGTCGCGCCGCCCGCAGACTCGTGAAGAAACCTGTCAGAGACGCCAGATTCACGTGCGAAGCCAGCGCGCGAAGTCATATGCGTGCACCATTGCACGATCGCCTCGTCCTGATCTTACACGTCCAGACGCGGTTGATCTTGCTACGCGTACCAGATAAGCATCACTGGCAACGTTTATTAGCGCAGGAAATGGGGTTTAGCGAGTAGAACTCACTTTCGGTGTCGATGTCTTGCACTTGATCCGAACAGACGACGGTCGCGGGAGGAAGGAAACGAGGATGCTGAAGGTGCGCCGAGGTGCTCAGACGCTCGTAGTGTGCGATACTGACCCAGTTTCAAGGTTTCTGGGTGCGGATCCGGTCGCAGTGCCGACCGAGTGTTCGAGCACGATCCCGACGAGTACGGAACGGGAGACGAAGGCGAGTGGAGGAGGAGAGTTATATGGGTACGAAGGTCATGGCTGACATGCGTCGCATCGCCAGACTGACGTCGTTTCGTGGTTCTTCGAGCGAGGTCGATGCGGGTAGGCAGAGAGCGATGTCGGCGACGAACAGCACCGCCGAACCCAAATAACGAGTTCTGGAGGTGCTCGGATTGTGTACCGACGTCCAGCGCTACGCGCTGACGCTTGCTTCAGCGTGGGCGCTGTCGGACATATCGGGGAGCCACAGATACAAGACACCGGCAATAACTTTAGCGTTGCACAAGAACAGCCATGTCTGAGGGTACGTACGTATTCTGTACGCGGTACACGTCGAGTGCAGGTGATATATTGCTTGCAGCGGCGCGCGTTTGCTCGAGGATTGTTGTTCGGCTCGGGGCAAACATCCTCGCGACTCGAAGACGGCCGGCCGTGCGGCAGTGCGGCGTGCATCCACAGGTGGCAAGACATACACGTGCTCATCATCCAGATCATAGAGCGCGCGCTGACGCCGTCTGCAGGTCGTACGAGGTCGGATGCATCGGCGTGTCATCTGTGAACAAAACCAAACACATCATCAGCATGGCGTCCAAGCACGGGTCAAACGAGGTACCCACGCATTGACCATGATCCAAACGCCCACGAACAAGTGCAGTTTTCATTGCACCTGTCGTCATTCGGTGCTGAGCGCCTTGCGCGTTCGGGACCCGCGCCGGGACGATCTTGACGACGAGAGCCGATGCGGCGTCTGCGTGCACTCGTTGAGGTCGGAGGGTATGTGTACATCGCGCTTGAGGTATGTTTGACGAGTGTTGATGCGCGGGAGAGGTCGTGCGCAGCGGTCGGTCTGTCGGCGGACAAACGCATCTACGACACAAAACAAAGAAGAACATCAGCATCCCGAGCTTTCACAAGTGGGGAATCGTACGTACGCAGTAAGTTACCGTTCTCGGAGCACGCGCAAGCGCAGCCGTATGCGGGTACACTCTGCAACTCAGGTCGCGGACTCCGAGACACGACACCACTCGCGCTCCAGGAGTCACGTTGCGTTCCTTAACGTCCCATGCATCTCTTTCCTCGCGAACGAAACGAGTCTGGCGCCATTTGTAGGCTCGACGCGTCCAGGTACTCGTAACAGACCCAACCTGCGGGAAGAGAAGCAGAACGCAAGTAAAAACGAAAAATGCATTGGGAGTCCGTACTCACGTCATATGAGCATACATAGGACGTCAAGAGCGCGCGTCTGACGCGTTTCAGTACAACGGGAGTGTGGACTGCGTCAACGGGAGTGTGGATTGCGTGTTCGAGCTCGGGACGGCACCGACGCTATCTCGGCGGAAACGAGGTCTCGACGGTACGTGACGCGCGCGGAAGATACGTAGTACGTCCACTGTTCCGTCTCGGGCGAGTTTCGAGGCGTTATTGAGGCGCCGTGAACGAGAGACCTCGTTCGGCTCGAGAACGCGCCTTGCGCGTTCTCGCCCGATTTCTTCATACGACGTGTCTCTCATCGTCGCCGTTATCTCCGTAAGTCGTATGGTGTCCAAGGTGGGATGTTCGGCGGGCGTAGGCGAGACGAGCACCGAAAGTCGGTACTGACCGCCAAATCCGGACTTCTCGTAACGACCACGCGGATGGGACGAGAGCTTTTGACGGATTCAAGGTCGCCAAATTCGGTGATGCGCGTTCCAAGAGCCGCTCTGACGCGTCCGCGGCACGAACTCGGATTGTGCGCGACGGCCGCGCCGTAAAGTCGTGTATAGGGTACGGCGCACCGAGAACAAGACGGGGAAGGTGAAGCGAGTCTCCGTGAGTCCGTTGAGAGCGAAATGGGGCGAAACGGAGATGCTGAGCGAAGTGAGCTCGCCGCGGCGCGAAAGACGCGTGAATTCCGTGTGACTCGACACGGGTGCGCCGACTGCAGGTATGCGTTCCGGGGGTTTAAGTGACGCCCAATCGCGTGGAGGGGTCGAAGAAAGTGTCGTCGCGGCGAGTGGCGACGAGGCGCGAAAACCGTCCTCGCTCGGCGACGTACGCGCAAGGTCGGCAGATATCAGATGCGCGGCTCGGGGTATTCGACCTCGGAGAGTCCGATTCTGCAGTCGGATCGATAGCGCGCGACGCGGCGAGGGCTAGAGATGAGCTGGCGATCCGACCGGTGCACATTCGGCGCGAGCGTCGGAATCTCGACGGCGCGAATGAGCAGAGCTGCGAGGACGACAGATGCAGATAGCTGCATGCCGTCGCCATCATCATTGGGAGTGACGACGACGGAATGGGTGCTGGGCGTGCTGGAATACGCGGCACGGAAAGTCGTGACGGCAGCGTCTTGCACGCGCGAAGTCGTGACCCAGGAAGTGAGCGCCATATGACTTTAGACGACGACAAATTCAATGGTGAAGTCGTGAAGGATGCGCACGAAGGCCTTGGGGCTTGACGCGACGCCGATCAGCCGGCGCCTGCTGGATCTCGCACCGCCGCCAGGATTTTGACCGCGCCAACGCAAATAACAGCGCGCACGACGCCTATGGGTCCCTGTGAGCCGACGCCGCCGCAATTGGGAGTGACGGGGACGGTGACGGTGCTGACCAGCTTGGGCGGCGAGCAGACATGGATTCTGTGGCGCGTGAGCCCGTGAGTGACACTTGACAGAGAAAGCAGAGGTGACGGCGCGTTCGTGAGGTGTGTAGGAGACTTGAAGTCGACGGGCTCCAGACGTGACGGTCGTCGTTGAGCGCACTGCACACGTGACGGACGCGACTGCATGGACGAGCGCGCTTTTACGAGAGAACGCGATGAGAGGTGGGACGAGAAGACGTTATGGGCGTGGGCGCGTTTCAATGTTTGGTCGTGCATCGAGGACGCGACATTCATGCACACTCCCGCCGTCTGCTCAGTTATTCGTATCGGACGTCCGTGCCGGGTGTCTCAACCGCGTCGACCACGACCCAGACGAGCTATGACGCGCCCTAAGACAGGACCCGCGCAACCGCTTACCGCGCGCGCGGCCGTCGTGCTCGAAGAGCCGTACAGACACGGGCTCCAGATGGGCGGCCTTGCGGCAAAGATATGACTGCGTGCGTCCAGCTTTCTGTGGGCCAGGCTATATGCTCACGCGTGTGCAGGCTCGACTACACCGGCTACTCGGACAGCGCACGCGCCAACATCCAGATGACCCGTCTCGCTGGAGGTCCCACAGTCTCGCTCGAAGAGGCTCGCAGGCCCGAGAACGAGCCAGCCAAACGTCTGCTCGCGGGCCGCAAGCTTTCACTCATTGTCCATCTCGACCAAACCATCGTGCACGCAACCATCGACCCAACCGTCGGCGAGTGCATTTCTCGGGGCGCAGCTTGGGAGACCTACCAGAACGAACCGCACGCCTCCTCCCGAGCCGAATGCCAATTGGGATACCTGCGAGACGTTGCCAACTTCACGCTGCCGCATGAAGGTCCAGGACTCCTGTCACGTACTATATCAAGCCCAGGTGCGCGTGCATGTTCTCGAGTGCACTTCCACCTTGCTCATATGATTCTCTCGTAGGCCCGGTCTCATGCACTTTCTCGACAAGATCAGCGAGAAATACGAGATGCATGTTTACACGATGGGCACGCGCGCATACGCCGAAAGGGTGTGCCCTGCCACCGACCCCGTCTGGTAAACTCATATTGAGTCAAGACGAGAGCGGGAGTGCGTATCACGTTCCTCTGCTCGTCGTATTCTAACAGCCTTCCAAGTCTGCTGCAACGACGATTCCCCTGCGATACATCCATGGTCGACATCATCGACCGCGCGGACCGCAGCCCGAACCTCGTCGAGGTCGTATGATACGACTTCTTCGGTGGTTCTGGCGACATCAACTCGACCTTCCTTCCTCCTAAGGCTGACCCGCTGCTGCGCCTACCGCCCGATTTGCCGGCCATTGTGCGCAAACCTACCGAGCCACAAGAGGATGATGCGGAGGGGAAGGAAGAGCTTGAGGACGAGTTGCTGAGCGAGCGCCCTTTGAGGAGAACGCGACGAGGACGTGCACGACGGGGTCCCATATCCAGAGAGGACGAGAAGAAGTGAAGCGAGTGGGCGCGTTTCCAAATAGGAAAGAGCGGGAATGTTTGGTCGTGCATTGAGGATAGCATTGCACTGCACACTCCCGCGCCCACCTACGTAGCCGCGCCGGACGTCCGTACCGGGCGTCTCAACCGCGTCGACCACGACCCAGACGAGCTATGACGCGCCCACACTTTGGAAGATATTCAAGAGCGAAACGCTAGACAAGCTCACAGTGGTGAGCCGCCCCTGCGGACGGCATGTTACGGTCACGCGATTTTCAATGGAATTGGTGCTCCTAGCCTGAGTTAGGGAATCGCATCAGCATACTTTGAAAGACCTCATATACGGACATGGGTAAATAAGATCGCTGCGGCGGCGCAGGAGTGGATAGCTTCAGCAACATCCCAACCTCAGACTGAGAGGGATGTCTAGCTGGATCGCGATCTGCCACTAGTACGTAGTGCCACTGCACGATTAGTCGTGTACAGGCTGCAGTCCTGTTGCCACGATGGTTTCTTACGACACCTTACCGTTGCGCCGGCGTCGTTTGATGTGGTTTCTCTCACAAAGGGGAGCTCTAGACGCGAGAAGGCGGACCGGACGTAGGAGCGAGTGGACACGCACCAGCGAGACGCGTCCATGGCGTCAAGAGGCAGGAAAAGAGGCGAGAGCAAGAGATCGACGGCCTCAAAGGGGATGCAAGATTACGAACTAAGACTTGTACACTGTGAGGAAGAGAACAATCCGAAATCCCGGCGTCGCTGCGAGACAGGAACGGTTTTAGAAATCTCAGTACTGTACATGCGTGAAGCTAATACACAGGTCAGGCCCAACCGATTCTGTGGACCTTTAAAGGACACCACAGCACTAGTTAGAGCAGAGCATACGCATAGATAGTGACCTCAATCAGAACCTCACATCAACCCTTCTTTAAACAAACCCGTGTCTGTCCGTCGTCCTGAGACACTTGGCAGGTCCTAGCTCTCCTCCATTGTTCTCCGAATCCGAGCTTCATAATTTGTCTCACACTCATTTGCATCCGGCCCCCCATCCTTCTCGACCCCGCGACACGTGACACATTGTGGCCACCACTGCTGCGGTCGAGCCCTTACGGTGCAACTTCACCGTCCACCGCAATCACATTCGGTTCGTTCCCCGCACACGGTGAAAGCTGCCAGATCGCTTGACCGTCCAAAGAACTGGACCACATCAGGAAATCGGGAAACAACTGGCCTATACATATATCGACTCGTTCACCTTGACATAAGCGGCCCTCGGTCCCGGTCAGCATTCGGCAAATTGCGCCTCGGGAAGAAAGAACACTTCTTCTCGACACTTCTTCTCATCATGCTAAAATCTACGAATATAGTTACCTACGCGAGAGGCTCGGAGAAATACCCAGACTTGCAAAGGGATGTCGGATTTCGCAGGGCTGCGCAGTGCGGCACAGTCGGAGCTCCGGAACTCCGGTAGTCGGGTTCCCAGCGTGTCTGGAGATGAACGCCCTGGACTGCGGACGACACAGCCTTGGTCACTCTTGGCGGTAGCCGTTAGGTGCGCCAAATTTATGCGCAGCTGAAGCTTCATTTTTTGCCGAATCTTGTCTATTAGCCGAAAGTCAATGCCGTGTTCAGAAAGTCCTGTACGGTGGATACAGCTCCCGGGCTATGCAAAGCGGGACTGTGGTCTGGAAACTGGTCGTGGTGCAAATCCACACCAGAGAAATCTATCCTATGGCAATCCCGAGATGTTGGCCTCATTACAAAGGTCTACTGTTATAAGTGTCCAATGATGGGCGGCCGTTAATACTTCCAAGTGTCCCGGGTCTTGACTGTGTAATTGAGAGGCAGGACGGAGATGTATCATCGAGAAGTATGGGGAGGAGCCCCGTAGACGGCGAGGACACCGCCGCTGTCCCCAACTCTCCGCTAGTCCCGACCGCCATGACCACATATATCCTCGGTCTCCCTGCTTCAATCTTCCAATACCTCACATACTTTGGCTGGACGCGCTCGCCTTCTGCATAGTCGTCGGTCTCCCATTTCCCCGCTTTATAAACAACCTATTTTCTGTCCGCAATCCGTTCCCACCTGTCCAGCGTCTTCCCCTTTTACCCTCCCACCAATTGATCTTCGCTCCCGCCATCCACACAAGACCCACACACGCATGATGTTCGCTTTTTACTACCAAATGCATGTACTCGTTGCGTCCGAGTTGTACACTGCAAGAGAGCTCTGTAGACTGCGACTGTATTCGTGAGGCAGCTTAGGGATGGGTTCTCTGCTGTCTGGAGCACCGCAAACCGCGGGTAGAGTGTGCGTGGGTCAGTCGCCGAGCCATGGCATTGACACTGCGACTCCGCTTTGGCTCTTGATCCCGAACCACCTCCATCCCGACTCTCGGACGCCGATGACTAGAAAGCGCAGGCTCTATATGCTTCTATACGTGCTTGACTTCGCACCAGAATATCTAAACCCACCTCTTGCCTGCGCAACTGTAACGGTGTCGAATACGAACGACTCTCAGCTGGACCTGCTGTGTTGTCGCACTTTCGCTTCCGCGACGCTCTCATGGATACCATAGGCTCGACTGTTGCGTTTTTCTGTACTCCTTGGGCCCCAACATACTCGGCGCCGAGCTGCGCAGTATTCAAATGCAGGCTTATTGCAACTCCCAGCCGAACATGGTAGACGTGATCTGGAAGGGAAAGCCATGTCCCTCGCGCTCAGCACCAGATCTCGACATCAACCCAAGCTCCTAGCAGACGGCCAGTTCATATGCATTCTAGATGCGAGCCTGACGCTTTCTGGCCTGGCCTTGGAAGTCTGCGCACCACTCTTACGCATGGACGAGGAGGAGACGCTTACGGTGGTCGCGCCGTTCGAGTTCGCGATGAGCGCTGTTGACCCTCGTCCGTACTGGGAGTCGTACTACGCGGGGAATATCGACCGCGACGCACGTCTCCTCCACGCATGATGAATGTCTCACCGGCACGGGATTCCGCTCGACACGCTCGCTCATGGCCTCATCGCGCGCTGGTCCCCTTGATTTGCCCGAGCTCAAAGCCGTCGTCACGCGTACGAGTTGCGTCCGACTGCCGAAAGCTTCAACGAGCGAATTGCGCGCTATACCAGCAGCCTGAAGGACCTCCCGAATAACCTCGTCGAATGGTCGCAGAGTTCCCTCGCTGATACGCATGGGCTGGAGAGCGGAGAGAGGCCGTGGAGCGAGGCGTTCGACTTGCGCAAGGTTATCGTAATCGCGTCGCGCTCCGGCAAGGTGGAGACAAGCAGCCCCAATATCGTCGTATTCGTACAACATCATGTTCCTTGCGTACGTCTTCCCAACCATTCAAGAGCGCGTAGTTGCGACTGACAGTATGTTCCAGGAACCATCGGAAACCGTCGCGGACCACTTTAACGCTCTTGATGGCGAGCAACTCGGAGCAAGAGGACATGAAAAAGCGTCGCCGCTCTGTCCGGCATGCTCTTCTTCAAGTCGTCCCTCTGCGATACATATCTCTTCCCCGGCACTCTTCGTGTCGTTGTACTCGTAGAAGGCGACCTCAAAGTACACATGTACCCACAGAACGAGGACGCCGGCATCGCCTTCGCCAAACCTTCGCAACGCGTCCCCGCAGCTCTCCGTCACAGACCTGCTTGGGACGCGCGAAGGGATCGCCGCGACAGCCAAGTTCATCCAGAGGAGCGGCGCCTTCGCGCGACCGGCGACTCTGGACGTTCGCGACCATGACGACTAGCAACGGCGCGCCTACGGCGCGCCGCGACCACCCACACTTCCTCGAGAGTCTCGCCCTCGCCACCGCACGACGCGTGGTGCCCGGAGTTCTCCCCCCACGGCCTCTCGTATATACTCACGGACTCTGGCTCCTTATTCCCCGTCCCACCTTGCTGTACTACTGTCCCCCTCGAGTGCCCTGACGCTTTTGTTGATCGGTACCCCGTACGCGTATTGGTCTCTACTAGAGTAGCATCGGACATCCATTCTCCTTCCCCTTCCCTTCTCCATGTATACCCTGCCCGTCTAACGGTCACTGTGTCTTGGCTCTATGTAGCCCATTGCAGTATAAATACAATGATTCATCATCATCGCCAAAGTCGGCGAGTCGCTACGCTTTGCGCCCCCGGCGACATCGTCGCTCGAAACGGCGTATCAACAGATCATGGGATACGCCTCGCCGCTGTCGCAGGTGTATCCGTTCCAGGCGCAGGAGCTGTGGCGTACGGCTTTCGCTCCGGGAGACTCTGAGAGGAGATCGTCTCTGTCGTCAAGCGTCCACACGAGCCGACAGCATCCGTCGTAGCGGGCAAGAAGACGCTGTATCGGTACTTGAACCCGCTCCTCCTCGCGGTCGTCACGTCGCTCTGGACCTGTCCCGTCCAACTCGTCTTCGTGTGCTGTCAATATCGTATGGTACGAAGGGAGCGATCGTCTACCGCGCACAGGTCGCTGCGCGACTCGAGACGAGCGTCCCAACCGCGAATACCTCACCCACAAGTATTGTAAGCAGCGTCCAGACCCTACGCGTCGAAGAGTGATAGTGATGTAAACTGTCCCATTCAGAACGACAAGTAGGGCTGGACGCCGTATCCGTATGTACGGGTAATACGGTGCCGTACATACGGTCCCGTATACCGTATCGTCGTGGCTCCGGTCAGCGCGACGTACGGTACGGGTTACGGCCGGGTAGATGCCCGTATAACCCGTATGACGACGACCGTATACGGCCGTCTGTACGGTTTGGGGAAGAAATATCGAAACTGCCTCCGATAGAGTGAAGATTCGACTCCAACGTTAACCTGAGGCCAGTGCCCACATGTAGCAGTAGTTCAGTCCCACCACCTGCACCCCCGAACAGGCCCAGCGACCCAAGCCGCGCGGTGAGAGATGGGTGGCAGGTCACATGACGACCCTGAGGAAGTCGAAAGTGTGCGTTGGGAGCACTATACGTACGGCTTCATTTCTATACGAGCCGCAGGTGAATCATCACTTGCTGGAAGATGTATTAATACTGTCTCTACAGTATCTAGATAGTACTTTGTATCCGTACGGCCGTACATACGGTTGACGGCCGTATCGGACCCGTATCCGTATCGTCAGCATCTCCGGCTTGCTCCTCGTACGGGCCGTCAGCAACGGCCAGTATACCGTATTGACCCGTACTTCATACGGCCGTACACCGTATACTGTACGGTGTCCAGCCCTAACGTCGACAAGAGATGTGCCCAGACTTGGAACTAGATCGTCGCGTAGAGTTGGAGATATCGGGGCGGCTTGCAAGGTGCAGCAATCTGATATCCGCAACGCACAGCTGGCTGGAAAAGCGAGAAGCCGCTGAAGACAGGCCAGCAAGAGAGATGGCTTTATCTACTTAGTTTGCGCGGGCCAGATCTGACGCCCGAGCCCCTGTGACCCTGGAGAGGGTTTGTAGGCCTGGAAAATATCAAGCTATTGACCGGCAGGGACGTGCTATACGCGGCTGTATGGCGCTGGTGAACGCGGCACGTGGATGGAGGAAGTCAAGGAGTGAATTGTGACAGCACGCTGTGACAGCGACGCGCATCACTCTTGAACCCGAACCACGACCATCGCATTATAGTAATGAACTAGACTGCTTTACCAGGACTCCTAAGCCCATGGTTCTCTCGCTTATATCTGGTTGACTCGAATATCGGATCCCTGCTTATCTGGTTGACTGTCGAATATCCGATCCCTTCTTCTATGCCCGCCTCCCGCGACCAGGATTGGAACTCCTGGATAACAACCTCTCTATTGAAGCGTCTAGAAGGACTGGAGCTCGCCGTCAGGTGTGAGGTCTACTCTTTACAAGTTGCAGAAAAGGGTCACAGCAGAATATTGACACTATAGCAGATGCTTTGAGTCGTCGGTCGGAACGCGCAGGGGTGCCAGCTCGAGACTGAGGTGCAGCGCACTACCCGGGAACGCAGCCAAAGCGACTTTGAACTAGGCGTACGTCCACGCGGTGCGGGTTTCGCACCGTCCACATACAACATATTGACCGTTCAGTAGGCCGCAGTCCATGCTTCAGAGTGGCAGCGTCTCCAGCTCTTTGTCAGGTCGGTTTCAGCGTCCTGGTGATCTGGTCGAGACTTATCCCCTTTCGTAGAGGTAATTGGAACGTCGCCGAGGCAGGTGAATCGTCGACGAAGGGTTCCCAGTTCGCCTAACGTATGTTCATATATTCACTCGTCCCTTTTTGCTGTAGTAACTCATACCGTACATACACCGAGGGCTGAAGGCGTCTCCCTCGCCAGCGGATTCTTCTCGGCGCCGATGACCCGCGTTGGCTGTAGTCCTACGGCCTCTTCGAAAGCCGTACGACGCCTCGGTTGGCAGAGGTGAGCCAACTGAACGGTCCTCTTCGCACAACGAGATCGAATCCAGCTACAAACACGCTGCTGACTCGCCCACTCGTAGTACGGTTGACGCGAAGATGTACTTTCTTACTGGCGTCTTATGAAGTCGACTCGCGTGTCCGGCAACAACAGTAAGTTGCTACACCCTCCCGTCGACAAGTTATGCTGAACGCGGTACTGGAAGGACACCCCGACTACCTGCTGTGAACCGATCTCATCCGGTCAACCATCTGCATCGAGCGCGTCAAATGCGATGGGAGTCGGGTCAGCGCTCAGCTGGCCGTCAAGCTTTTCTCTGCGTACACTGGGATGGGCTTCCTTTGTGGATCTGTACAGCAGGTGCAAGCCGGTGTCGATACCTCATTCCAACGGCGATACTCTGATAGTGCTTTAACCCCTGTAGTGAGCCACTTCTGCAGGACGGCCGACGCCGCTAGTGCCGGCATCCCTTGAACTCCAACACCCATCATGTCCACAATTCACGACCTGCCGGTGGAGATGCTCGACGAGATTCTCATGGCGATCGAGGATCTGGCGGCGCTCGAGGGCGCCGTGCTCTCGTACAGGCGTTTCTACAACATCTACAAGGCTCGCAAGGACGTTATCATGCGCCGCCTCCTGCGCAACGCCCTGGGCGGCGACGATGCCATTGCGGCTTTACTACGCATGATCTACATCGAGGCCGTTCTGCGCAACTACCCCCCGACGCACCCGACGAACCCCAGCTGGCACGTCGACCATTTCCTCGTGGACATCAAGCCGCTCAAGGAGGACAAGAAGAACACACCAACCGCGAGCGAGTACGCGATCTGCTTTGAGCGCGCGCGTATCTGTCAACGGCTCGAAGTGCTCTACAGCCGCTCGTGCGTATCGCTGCGTTCGTCGTCGTTGTATGCCCCTGACTCCTTTTCGCGGTGCAGGATGAAGGACCGTCACACCGACACCGCAAGCCGTCTATCGCTCGAAGAGAGCGACCGCTTCCGCGCGGCCGTTTATCGGCTCTGGCTACTCGGCATGTACCCCAGGTCCAAAGTCCAATCGCT
>KV425892.1:188710-228779 GCA_001632375.1 Exidia glandulosa HHB12029 | reverse complement strand
GTTCAGATGAAGGGTACCCAATCTTCCAGCTCATCTCTCTCCTTCGTACGGCATCGACCTCCGGAGTCGGGAGGTCCGCTACCGTACGCGTGGCAAGATCGACTCTGTCAAACGTAGCAGGTCCGTTGAGAGCGATACCGTGCAAAACGAGAGTCTTTAAGGAGCCAGGGGCAACTGCACATGCGAAGAATTCCTGGAGCAAAGTCGCGGAAGGAATCGACTGCGGATATCGGAGCATCCTCTGCGTAGAAGCAATTCGGAGGTCGCACGAGTGCAGGAACTTTCGGACAGAAGGAGCGCTCAGGTATGGTTTAGAAGTATATCCCGGAGTCCGGCCCTCAGAAACTGCCTGGCTGACGAAAAGTGTTGAGCTGAATGTGCAGAGTTTGCGGGACAGTATAAGAATTTGCTTGAGAGCTGTGAGCGTCTTGTAGACCGAGCAAAAACAGCCTCCAGGCCACAGATAATCATCGTCATGAGGGCTACACCTGTAGACGGCACATAAGCAGATGACGAGAGCGAGATTTGTGATCGAGGCATGGCCAATCCACCTCCGACTTGGGCTGCTATTTATCCATGTAGCGCGAGTCGCACGACAACAGAGCAATGCTGATCTGTACGGACTTCGTTCCGGACGCAGACGACCAGGCGGTTCGAAGCTTCGGACTAATGGACCGTGCTGGGGAGGCCGGTGGTGCGCTCAGCGACGACGAGCGTCGGACCGAGAGGCAATACACAAGGTGTCAGGTCCGGTGCGTGCGCGATGCATTCTGGGTGCGTGGGCTGTGTGTACGGCGAGAGCAACTTCTAGATGATGATGGTAAGTCAGTGGTAAGTGGGAGAGAAGTCCCTGTCACAAGAATGTCAGACGTCAAGGAGCGAAACGTGACAGCGCGGTGTGACAGCGACACGCATCGCTCTTGAACCCGTACCACCACCAGGATATTCGTCGATATCGTCTACCAGACCTTGAAGACTGTTGACTCACTATAATACTATTGGTCGTCTGTGAACCGATGTTCGAATATCGCCTTACTACGCGCCTGGCCCTCCAACCTGGACAATCCTCGCTGCTGATAGACGATCCGTCTACAGGCTCTCTAGCGTCACTCACACAAATGTGCTAGGTACGAGGTTTACCTCCTTCAAACTGCAGTCAATTGTCGTTGACGCTATAGCAGATTGCTCGAGCAGAATTCATAGGGAGATCTCGAGGCAGGGCTGCAACCCGCTGCTCTCGAACGCAGACAAAGTTCAAGTCTGGACAGGCGGTGCGGTCCTGAGCGTGCGGGTTCTAGTCCTGAGTCAAAAGACTCAAAACGGTCACGGTGCGCGTTTTGCACCGTCCACTCGCGATGTATTGACCGTTCGCAGTCGGCCACAGCACTCGTATGGGTTCCACAGAGCAAGACGGCGTTGTCGGGTCGGTTGCACCGTCGTCTTTATGTTCGATGCTCATGCGGTCTTCGCAGAAAAGCCTGGAACGTCTCGACGCAAGCAATTGCTGCGAATGGTTTCGACATGTTACTGGCTCTCGCTCACTCAATGTAAGTCGATGCGACAGGTCTTCCTGTGCCCAAGCTTAGACATTTCTCCGTCCGACAGGCGATATCATGGTTGGCGTCGGGTTCGACGAGGCCGTCCATCTGCATTGCCATGCTACGCACGCGTCGCTGTATACAAGCCAGAGGAAGTCTGGATCGAGAGAAGTCCGTACAGAATGGTTTTACTCATCCAGATGCTCATGTCTAGTCCAGCCTGTGCTTTATCCCGCAGCCAACTCAGGGTGTGCGCGACAGGATCGCAACTCGCAGTTAACGCACCGTACCTCCCCAGCATACCAACAATATTTGGACGCTTAGCGACTATCCATACCTTCGTACGTAGAGTCTATTGACCCATTCACAGACTT
The DNA here is from genome assembly GCA_001632375.1 of Exidia glandulosa HHB12029. Classification (NCBI taxonomy): domain Eukaryota; kingdom Fungi; phylum Basidiomycota; class Agaricomycetes; order Auriculariales; family Exidiaceae; genus Exidia; species Exidia glandulosa. Next base: position 226,867 of record KV425892.1, on the reverse strand, counting down.
GCTAACGCTTCGCTTGGTTCAGGAGGCGCGACTGTATGCACTCGTTGTCGCGCATTAAGCGACTCCGGATCCATACTCGTTACCGAAAGTCGACGGCCGCGGTATGAAGTCGAGGTTGTCTCCAAGCTCGTCAGATGCGACGGGGACGTCTCCGTCACTAGACCGTGGATGAGACGGAGAAGCTGAGCGAGTTCTTCGCGCCGAGCATCGAGTTTCTCTCCAGGCATGTTAGCCCAGCGTACGCGCGTGCAGCGGTGACCGTACGTTGCTGCAACCTCTGAGCTATAATTCATGCTGAACACGGTCCTCCAAGGAAGCCGCCACCCCTAATACGAGCCGCTCATAAAGGACGGTCAACGCCGCTAGCTCCAGCACCTCTTGGACCCCTACCACCATCATGCGCGCCTTCAAGGACCTGCCGCTGGAGATGCTTCTCGAGGTGCTCGAGTACGTCGACGACCTCGATACGCTCCTCGCCGCAATCACCTCGCACAAGCGTTGGCACAGCGTCTACAACGCCTATCCGAAGAGTTTCTCTCGTCGCGTGCTCCGCAACAACCTGGGGCCCGAAGTCCACGCCTCCGCGCTTTGCACCATTCGAGTGACGACCTCGGTGCCGCCCAACGTCCGGGTGCTGCCCTACTCCCCCCCACCGCGGGCAGGAGGCTGCACTTTTTCGACAGGGTCAGATTTCGCTTCGCCGAGGCCAGGATGCGTCCCGAGTCCACCACCGATGCCGAATACGCCATCCTGTACAAGCGTGCGCGTATTTGCGACGAGCTCGAGCTCGTGTATAGTCGTCGGTGCGTGTGTGGCCTCGTCGCCGTCGTCCGCCCCTGACTCCTTTTGCTCGCAGGTTCAAGGATCGCCTCACGGATCGTACCAGCGTCCTCTCGCCTGCGGAGCGCGAGGTCTTCCGGCTGACAATCCACCGCCTCTGGTTGCTCAGCTTCTTCTCCGGCAACGGCTGCTGTATCCTCGTGGAGGAGAAACCCGCCATCGTGGCACTTGACAACCGCGTGAACCTCTTCTACGTCTCTTACATGCCTCAGGACGTGTACAACCTTCATCTCGTCATCGATTGGATGGAGGAGCTCCTCAAAGAGTGCCAGTCGCCGGGATCCTCTTCTTCGGGTACGTTTTTCTTCACCGTCTCGTTCGCACCGAGCCCCGTGCTGACCTGTGACGTTTGTAGGCGACCTTCGAATGCGCGCCATCGTGGGCGGCCCAGAGCTCATCTTCCAGGTGTGCCAGACACCGCATGACGGGCGGAAGATCCTGGACGCGGTCCCGCAACTCCTCGGTGCCCACGGACGTACCGTTCTCCACGCCGACCCCGCGGGATGGAGGCGCGACCCGGAGCGCATCTTCAAGGGGATGGAATTGTTGCCCATGACCGCGGCAGCGGGCGCGATCCCGGTTGGTATCGCGCCCATGATCGCAACACCCACAGTCCATGATATTCAGTGTGAGTTCTCCTGCTCAGGCGTCACTGCGTCTCGTTGCTAACTGCTTTGCGTTCCAGGCTCGAAGTGTGAAGCGCGTCCTGGCGTCCGTCTGTGGAACCGGGAAAGTACGCGCCCGTCTCATCCTCTCTGTGCTCATACTGACGCGTGCTCAGATTGGCAGTACGCCCCGCTCAATCTTCGACTCGACGACTCGTTCGCGGATTGGCTGGCGGGCGGGCTCAGCAACAACCGCCACGACCGGGCGCTGCTCTTCCGCTACCTCGGCATCACGGACACGAACCTCCGCCAACACACTCACCCGCGACCCAAGAAGCGCCAGGCCGTCGACGATCTCGAGCCCGTACCCGACATGACGATCCCCCGCATGCTGCAGGCGCTCTGCGACTTCGACCCGCGCCCGCTGAACGACAGAGACGCGGACTCTGTGCCGCTTGGGCCGGACGGGTTCGAGGGCGTTACGAACAACAGCCTACTGTGCCACGCCTGTCTCACGAACATGGTCAAGACGCGGTTGTGGGTATGGTGGCTGCGCGTGAAAGACGCGAAGTCGAAGATCGAAGAAGACAAGGACAATTGCTGGTACGTCGCGTCTTGAACATGATTCAGTGCGTGCGCATGCTGAACCACCACGGCAGGTTCGGCCATGAGTGCCGTCTTCAAGAGTTCAAGCCTGATCACGCCGCGCGCTATAATGTATGTCGCCATTGTGTTGCTTCGTTTATCGCCGTCTGATGTTGTGTCCTCCCAGCACGCCTGTCGCAGCACCTGGGATGTGCGCAAGGCTCGTAAGGATGCTGAGCGGGCGCGGCGGCGCGCAGAGGCGGACGAGCGCGAGCGTCAACACGAAGAGGCGGAGGTCGATTTGGGTCTCTTCATGGAGAGCGCGTCGCGCCTTGTCGACCATGACGACGACGACGCCATGTCTGGCGATGCTTCGACTTTTGCACAGTCCGCGTCTGCCACGACTACCACTCCCTCTCTCGGCCTCCTTCGCTTCCTCGGTTTCCGCGCTTAGACTGCGCCTCATCCTCTGCATCCCTCGTCATCCCGTCCCTTCCCTTGCATCGTCGTCCCTTCGCGTCCAAGAGTCCCACATTCAACACACGCACACACACACAAAACACATCCGCATTCCCTGCATATTCTTCAACCTCGCGTGGTAGAACGCCCGGACTCTTCTCCGTCTCTTTCGTACCCTCCTACATTACTCCGCGTCCAAACGCAACACCACGAACCACATGTATATATGTACTCTCCAGTCTCGCGTGGTAGACCGTCCCAGCCCAGCTTCGTCCCCGTCTCTTCCAGCCTCTTTCCCAATCGCATCTGTATCGCTTGCGCTATCCACCTCCACCCGTGCGCGTTTCCTCAGCATTGCCTGGTCTGTAGTTCGAGCTCCCGTCCCGCTTTCACAAATACAGCAGGTTCATCGTGGAACGATGCGCGTGACTGGTCTACTCAACGTCGAATGATCTCGGTACTGGCGTCACATTCGCTATCACTAGTTTCCACAGTGCTGCGCCGCCGAGCGGGACATGCAGACGCGGTGTGACGGCACGGTGTGACCGCCGCTCATTCGCTCTTGAACCAGATCCATCACCATCCTCATCGACGACTTGCGTGCAACATACCGACCGAACGAACTCGGCGTCGACAAAATAATCACTGATCGACTCTCGATACTCTGCTGTGTTCACGCCACGAAGTGTCTTGCTCCGGAACCCGCATTTTGCCCGCATTATCGCGATACAGAGTCTGTTGGACGACGGGTCGTGATGCTGACTATGGATCTTGAACTGTTATCATCTCTGGGCCTGGAGTTGAAGTGGCAGCCTCCCTGCTTCGTTCAGCGCGCTTGCGACGATATTGCATCTCGGTGCATTCTTGGACTCGCTGCTCGGCCAGCCGCCAAACGTTCACGCTGCAATTCATTGTGTCATTCCCATGTTGTGGAAGAGATCTGGTCCGTACAGAGCATGTTCGATGTTTATAACTCTGTTTTCACCCTTTATGCAGTCGCAAGAATCTCAATCCTCGACGCAACGAACGAGCCTGCTCTCGGCGCATTCAGAGCCCACAGTCTCGCCGTTTCCTGTATGGGCCGTCCTCGATTCGACACAAATACAGAGGAACATCGACAGTATGCAACGCCTCGTCGTATTCGCAACTTGACTGATGTTCTGCCTTGTCGTTCGCTGATATCTGAATATGGCCATAAACTACACTTGCACGAGGCTCCACGGACTGTTCATGACCCCTTGCTTCGATCTGGACCACTCTGAATATCACAATACTTGGTGCGCCACTTGTGGCATGCATCTCGGTCGGATGTCCGAGGACGATGCCGCTGCAGTAAACGTCCCCGCCACAACGAAACGATGTCTCTCCATTTGCGGCCTTCCCACACAAGCATCACATGCGTACTATAGCGGAGACAGGACGCTTCATGCACTTTCTGGAAACTGCGTGCTTTTCGCCTTGCTGGTGGCTTGAGATCTTGGCAAGGCTTGTTTCCCAACGGTCGACTGAACGCTATGCGCCTTTCTGCACATCAGGAATACCTTACTATGATCATGCGCGAGCTCTGTGCGCCTTAGGAGCTTGGTAACTTTGGGAGACCATTATCCTGGCAAAGACTGCCGTCTCGTCATGCCCACCAGGAGCACATTCGTTGACCGCCAGCGTCTGCGGCACGACTGCACTGAGTGCCGTGTGGCTTTTCACATCTCATACTATGTGTTCCCACCCAGTAACTTGGTCTCTGCCAGTGAGATCCATTGGGCGCGAAAGCTCCCGCGAGCGTTTGTGCCAGGTCAGCGCATCATGATAAGCGCCTGATCTCAGGACCTTGTGGTCGATCCGGACGGAGCCGCGACGCACGTTGAACTACCTACCACCAGCTGCGGCCTAGTTGGAGGCAACACTCTATACTCTCTACAATATGGTATCTTAACGGATCCCGTCCAGCTACCTGGACATCCTATCTCTTTGGCTCTGTAATTTGATGCTGAAGCGCAAGGCATCCGTTCAGTGGTCGCCGTCTAAGCTCGACGAGCTCGTCTACGACCTGCGCAATAAGCGTCCGCGACTGGCTCCCATCATTACCGTGCGTCGCTGCTCCGCGTCGGTGTCGTGGACAGCGCGATTGATTGACCGGTCCAGGTCTTTGAGCGGCGACCGGCGTTGAACGTTGTGGACATCGACGACAGCGCTCCTTCGCCCTTGGAATATCCTTGGATGGAATGGCCGTGGGATGAAGAAGACGACGATGTGGACTCGCTCTTTGATGCAGCAGGCGGTTTTGATGAACTGCCTACTGCGCGAGACAATCCAGCGGGAACGGTCCAAGCGTCCGGGAATGTAGAAGGTGTCGTCAATGACGACGACGACGACGACGACGAAGTAGACTCCCTATTCGACGAACCCGCTGGATCGCAGGCTACATGTCCTTCCGCTGTATCAGATGATGCTGCTCCGTCGTCACCGGCAACCATCGTCGCTCGCCGTACAGCAGCACCCATCCCGGGTCTCCACTTCGACCACTTGTCTCCCGTTCCGGAAAAGCTCGCATTGTCCGTTCTCGCACAGTTGACAGCACAACACTTCTCGCGTCCAGACGGACCCAACCAGATCATGCTCTTCACCCGCCCCTCTGACCCTCTTCCCGCACCACTCGACGTCCTGCTCGCGGCAGTAACGGACCTCCTTCGTCCGTCTCTTTCAAAGGAAGTTCACGACCTACTCTCACTGGAAGTAACTTCGATTTTTGCATATGCATGGACTAGTCTGTATCTTTCCGATGCGGCAGGATTCACTGAAATGTACTCTGGATGAACAATTCGAAGTCGTGAAAACGGGACAGGCTCAAATCTTGCTATGCTTGGCAAAACCCTGACTCGGGCGGAGCGGACAAAGCGGAATAGAACAAAGGACGGAAGATTCAGTCTTTTCCGGCCGAATCTTCCGGGGAGCGGACATATCGGTATCTTCACATAGGGAAAATCCGTCTATTCGGAATTTTCCAGTAGAATTTTCCTACTTCAGGAAAGTTCTCACGGCTTCTCCAGAGCGGAGTGTCCCGATGTGGCCCAGCACGGGAAAATTCGGGCGGAAAAGACTGAATCTTCCGTCCTTTGTTCTATTCCGCTTTGTCCGCTCCACCCGAGTCAGGGTTTTGCCAAGCATAGCAAGATTTGAGCCTCTCCCCTCTTCAAGAGTTTGAATTGTTCATCCAAAGGACATTTTAGTGGATCCTGCCGCATCGGAAAGATACAGACCAGTCCATATGCATGCAAAAATCGAAGTTACTTCCTGTGTCTTCGCGCCGCACGGCGACGGCTGCGCACGCCAGGCGATCGTCAATCGTTACGCACCCGGCGAAGGGATCGCGAGCCACGTCGACCTGCTTGGCCGTTACGGAGATGGCATCGTTGGTGTGTCGCTCGGTGCAGGATGCGCTATGGCGTTTGCGCCTGTCGAAGAAGGCGAGGGCGAGCCTTGCGAAATGTGGCTACCTCCACGCAGTATGATCGCGCTCGAGGGCGACGCGCGGTACAAGTGGACACATGGGATCGCCGCTCGTCCGTATGATATCGTCGAGGGTGAAAACGGGAGCTCGGAGCGTATAGAGCGTGGAACGAGGGTCAGTATCACGTTTCGGTGGATGTTGCCTGGCGCGCATGTCGTAGGCGACGCGTAGATGTTGATGGGTTCGGGTTTCCGGGTTCGCTGCACTCACCAGTACTTTATAGCTCCCTCTACACCTCGCGACTGTGTCTGTATACTACCTATGGCTTTGTCACATGTTGTATAATATGCCATGGGCGAGGCGGACTGGCAACTTCCGCATCTTGTCCTCTGCTTTTTCCGCAATGCGTCCCAGCTTGAAGCTCTTGCCAGCGGCGTTCAACACTTCCCTTATGGTCAGATGGTTTCATCAACCGTGACGGGGAAGGAGCTCTTCGAAATCCGTCCAACTGCTTGGCGTGGCAGAAGTGTCTTTGCCCCTGGACAAATCGCAGCAGGAACGTGGGAACGACAGTACTAGTCTACATGACGAACCCCTGCTCCGTACACGTCTATGTATGCCGTACCTTCTGGCGCCTAATCCGTAACTCGTGCTGGGCATACGATAATGGACGTATAAGATCACCAGCGATCTCCGGCAGCTTGCTCGATGCATATGAGTCTTGCAAGCAAGCCAAAGCTGGAGAGTTCTGTGTAGGACTACAAATCCTGTACTACCTACCTACCTGTCCGCAAGCGGCGTACCCGTGTTAGGCAGTCCCTCACGCCTCAGACGATGATATATAGACGTGTCTTTGCATCTACCCTTTCGCCTTTCGACTGCAGCTTTCTGTTGTTGTCATGCAGAACACTCTGCATTCCCTCGGACGACGAGTCGTAACGTGCTCCGACTCGAACTGCCTCACCACTGGCAGGCTTGCCTAGCACGACTTTTATTAGCCTTCTGGAGCCCGATGTCGCGTCGCAGTCACTGGCAGAGATGACAGCTTGTACGAACGTTCGACATAGTGATCGCATCGCCCTGGTAGTTCACTAAGCGAGTGTACGGGCTTATACAGAAAATTCGCGCGACCGGCTTTTATCATCATGGACTTTCAAGTTACTAGAGCAACAGCTGAGGGATCATGGTACTACAGTACTACGGTACAATACGAGCGCGAGGTCAGGGCGGAAGAGGGCTAGATACTACTCCTTGGCGTATACACGCTCTCCAACTGCCCACGGGTCCTCCACACCAGAAACATACTTCCGGAAGATATCGCGTGTGCGCTCGAAGGCACGATCCTTCTCCTCGTCATCCAGAACAGAGGGGTTGGTACCAGTTATCGATCTATCCATAGTCTGCAGCAGGAGAATGCGGTCATCGCGCAGGGCGCGCAAAGCCGTCCAGATGCCAGTCGTGCGTAGGTCTGGTGCATCGGTATATACCCGAAGACACAGTACTTGGAGAGCCGGCAGCTCGTAGCGCAACAAGCACGTGGTGTGGTGAAGAATAAAGGCCTGCTTCGCAGCGAATTCGCTAAACCCCAGATGGGTCAAGACGGGGAAACGCGTCGACCGTATGTGATAGAACTTGGAGGCGAAGTCTAGGTAGAAGCGCGATATAGAGGTCCGGTTTGCGGGCCCGTAACAGCAGGCTGAGATTACGTGTAATTCCGGCAGAGACGCATGAGAGTCGGGTGGCAACCACCATGAGTCGAGCACGTACGCCATTCGATCGGCCCAGAGAAGCGGTATATCCCAATGGGGGCGAACACAGCACACGTTCAGGATAGCGATCGTTTCGACGTGATGCCCGAAGGGCGGGGGCGTGTGTTGGTGCACGTAATGGAGGCGGCTGAACGAGTTATTGTCGAGTACGAGAAACTTGAATATACGCGGGATGAGCCAGCTCCTGGCATCTTTACTGACGCGAGAGAGTCGTACGCCGGCAGCAGTGTCACTGTATCCGACGTATTCGAAGATCTCGCGTAAGACGTCCGTGTTCAACACCATGATAGGCCTGTCAGGACTGGTAAGAGCACTGGCAAGGTCGCGTTGAGTATCAACTCACAGGTTCAGGGTGCGAATAAGGAGATAGACAGAGCGACGCGTTCAGTTGCGCCTTCAGCTTGCTAGAGCCCGGAAATTCTTCGCGAGCGAGATACAAGCAGCGCGCAGGCTAGCAGGATCCACAGCAAAGTCTTGGAGACGTCGCGGTAAGCCCTGTAAGCAAGGAACCGACGTCGGAGGGCGCGCCGATAAGGGGCAAAGTCAAGGAGCGTGACCGGAGCTTGGACACACGCCGCGTCGGCTTTCCTTTCAACTCCGAACTATCACCTTCAGTCTCACACCAATTCTTGATCGTCTTCTACTCCGGTGTATTGCCATCTCTCACATAGAGGGGATGAAATCCGGGCTTCCGAGCTCGTGGGAGTCTCCGCATCCCGGCCGTACACACGTGACACGCCTACACACACATTGCAAAGACAGTCTTTGAATGAGAATTGGCTCTAGCCTCGTACCACAGGAAGTAAAAGGGGATAGGGCGTTCGATACTTCGGCGCGATGAACCTTCTGTCTGTGCAGTATGCACGATGAACGGATCACCGGACCTCCGCTCGTCGAGCGCTTAGTGCGTGTCGTCAGAACTGAACACCATTGTAGGTCGCACTGTCTTCGTGTCAAATGTCGGCACTGAAACGGTTCAGTGGAGAGTCAGACAGCCGGTAAATACTCCGCGGGCCCGCGAACTTGACAGAGGAGATTCTCATCTGCCGCTTCTACATATACTCGAGCTCGTTGAGTTGTCAGTGGCAGAGCTTAGGACAGACAAGAAACTCACCGGTAGACTCACTGCGAATAACTTCCGACGCCGCACAGTTTGAAGAGGCAGGTCCGTTCTATCCGCTGCCCGACAGATCAGCGGTTGTTTCAATAGCCCCACTCAATTCTGCATTTTCTTGCCTGCAGCGAACCGCGTGGAACGTGATGAGAATGCGGGATGCGCCGGTAAGAATTGAGCGGTCCCGCATTTGCACGCGCATCATGCACGACGGATGTCCGCAGTTTAAATGTGCTCCCGCGAGCGAGCCAGGTCGTTGCCCCTCTGTTCTCTTCGTCGTGCAGCTCTACCAAACTCGACAAGCACGGCGTTGCAGGTTGGCAGATGGCGGACTTTGCGCTTGTCGTGCGAGGGACTTGCGGCACTTCGGATGGACGCTCTACTATGGTCTGGGCAATCGTTCGCGCAAAACGACCCGCAAAGCCCGTGAGACGCATGGGAATTCGAAGTCCGCTCAGAGAAATGCGCAAAATGCGTCTCTGGGGCCACATTTTCGACATTTTCATTTCGAGGGATTTGCACCCTTGATGGGCTGTGCCGCCACGCGGAATGGATCGACGGCTCATTTCCCAACGTCGAAATGCGCGTCGAAAATGCAGAATTGAGTGGGGCTAATGTGTCACTGAAGCGACCTCCACAGTCTCCACTTTGATATCAACATCGCTTGGTCCTTGTTCTACGCGCGGGATTCTGGAAGTAGAGGAGCACGAGCGATGCCAGTGATTCCGTATGATATCGTCGAGGGTGAAAACGGGAGCTCGGAGCGTATAGAGCGTGGAACGAGGGTCAGTATCACGTTTCGGTGGATGTTGCCTGGCGCGCATGTCGTAGGCGACTCGTAGATGTTAATGTTCCGGGTTTCCGGGTTGCTTCTAGCCTCCTCACTACTGTATTTCCGGAGTCCTCAACAGCCAGCGATCGTTTTGTATTCTAGCTCACATAATGTATATACAGACGACGGGCAGTTCCCGTGGCCCTCTACCTTTTCCTTATGACTAACATGTCCTAGCTCGATCCTCTTGCCATACTGATCATCCCACCGGCGTCTTTGGGCTGGACCAATATCAAACGCATGTATCGACTTTGCCAGGGTATGAGCTCTTCGAGATCCGCTGAATCGTCTGGGGTGTCTTTGCTCGACACATTGTGCCAGGAACGACGATTCCCACAACGAACCCCTGCTCTGTGCACGTCATCTAGAACTAGGCGAACGACAACGGCTGTATATTGCGGTGGTGACTTGAGTGATCGCAATCGTAACTGCCCGGATCGAGAGTTTGGCTGCGTCGATAGAAATGGCGATTATGGGTGAGAACTCGGATATTCGGAGCGCAATCCGAAGTCGACACGATTCTGCTAGTCCTAGGATCCCAGGCAACACTGTACTACAGTACAATAAGAGTGCAGGCTTATAACAGCGGTGCCCTCGATATTCATACTACTACTACTAGTTGTTCTTGAGCACGGCGCGGTCGATGAGCACCTTGTAGTAGACATAGATGTCGCATGTATATGCCGTACCAAAGTCTGTGCGAGAGGTAGTAAACCTCTGAGTCGATCTAGCAGATGATGAGAGCACGTGTGCTTCTGAATGGTTGGATAGTTCAGCAGAGGACCTGTTCCCCGCACATTAAGTACTCTTCATACATAACCCCGTCCGGACCGAGATTGACCGTAAGACATTACGTCGACGAGAGCTCCTAATAGGGTTACCACGCGTCGAACTTGCAATACTCCCCTAGGATGATGAGACGCGGCATTGATATTGTGAGATCCGAAAAGAGTTCGCTGATTTTCGCCCCGATTGTGACATCAGTCACTAGATTGTGGCCGTTCTCATATCTGGTAGGCTTACAGGACGGCCGGACTGGTATCTAGATGATGAGAGCGAGCGAGTCGATATGCGTGCAGTTGTCCTCTGTTCGGAGGATCAATGTTAAACGGGCCGAATGTCCGATGGACCCGGCGCCTTGCTCTCCGCCTTTTCGACAGCCTGTCCGAGCTCGTCATCTTGGCTTTGTTCGACTCCTGCCCTGGGGCTAGATGGCATTATCGACCTTGCCCGAGAACGAGCTCTTCGAGATCCGTTCAACTGCCTGGTCTGGCCGCGGTGTCTTTGCTCGTCAACCCATCGCTGCGGGAACGACAGTCTACGTTACGAATTCCTGCTCCGTGCACGTCATCTACCGCATCTTCCGGCGCGAGGGCTGCGGTGGAAGGAGAAAGGGTCACTGAGGTTGTGAACAGGAGTTTGACAGGAGTGTCTCTGTCTCCTTCGTCTTGGATTGTGCTAAGACCCGCCGTCAGGCTCGTGCAGCATGTACTGGTATTATAAACTGTCCGCCAACGGCGCGTTTGCTCTGCCTCGAGGCCGCGCGTCCCGCCCACTTGCACGAGTCTGCTGCGTATTCACACGGCCGACACAAAGGGGTTCGATTTCTGGAATCGAACCAGTAGTTCGATGTGCCGTTCACCTACCTGTTCAAACTGGATCGAGCTTTTCTTATTTGCTCCTTGTCGTGACGATGAATGAAGTTGCCGAATTCGAGTCGGCTCCGATCGCGAGTCTTCCTGACGCCTACTTACCTCTGAGACGAGGACTGCGCTATGCGACTACTACAAGAGCTCGTTCTCGTTGTATTCGAACGTGCGGCGAACCGCGGCGTGGTTTCGAGCACGAGATGGGCCTTTCTCGGCGCGTTGTCACCCAAATCTTAGACAGCCTTGCCATTGGCGACACTGACGATGCCTATTTTCTCTTCACGACCCGCGACCTTCTCGAGATGCAATTGACCTAAGTACGCTCTGTAGGGTTTGACCCGGATACGGTGATCTGACGGGCGTCATTCGAACGGCTCGCTCGTGCTTCATCTACAATCTTTGCCCACGATTTCGCTAGTGTCGCGCGTTGGAGTTCAACACGTCCTGAAGTTTGAGTGTCACGGGCCATTCAAGACGCTGCCCGCAATACTCACGGACCAGAAGTCGAAGCGCGCAAGAATGCGCGGGACCGCGGGCTGGAAGAGCCTTCCCCAAGAGGGATAGAGACTGTGTCGACCGTCCAATGAATTATTCTCTAGACGCTCTGGGAACCGGAGTTCCGGACTCGGTCCACTTACCATCCCTCGCGGTGCCCATAAGTACCTTCTTCCCACACTATCAGATATAGACAATTGAATGCGGGAGAATGGTTCAAACCTTTGAATTTGTAGGGATCCGGAATTTTTACGAGGGCTGCGGCGCAGTCGGACCTCCGGAACTCCGTATCCGACTCCCAGCGCGTCTGGAGACTGGAATGTGGTCGACACACTCTCAATCACTCTTGTGGGCGCAGATAGTAGCGGCCGTTAGCTGCGCAGAATTTTTCTCAGCTGGGGGTCCCGACTTCTGCGCGATTCATACTATTAGCCACCGCCGTTATCCAGCAAATCCTGGCGCGCGAGATGCATCCCCCGATTTATCGGAAGCGGGGGGTGTGGCAGAGAAAACCCAGGTCAGGTCGTGGTGAGAGTCTACACCTCAGGTCGTGGTGCGAATCCACACCAACTGGTTTTTGGACTTCTAACCTTTGTACTCTCTATTCGCCACTGGTACCTTCCGATGGTCTTTCAGATTGAGATTGATACCGTCATGTAGACACGTATTGCAGCTTTTCGATTTCAATGAGTTTGTTCTGATGGTTTCGAGTGGATGATGCCATCGCGAAAACGGGCAGGGCGGCCGTCGAAGTACCGTCACGGTACCGCTCGCTCGACCGAGCAGCTCGCAGTCCATGCCGAGTCCTTCCTCGTACTTCTCGTTCTCCTTCCAATCAAAGTCTTTCCGTCCGCTGCAGATTTCGCCAAACTCATACGCACCTTCGCCTGCGCAGATGCACACTATTTGGTCCGGTCGCGGACGCGGAGCCTCGGAGGTGTGGCGTCCATGGCCTGCCAGTGCAGTGACGAGATGCTGGGATACAGTACATCCCGACGTGTCGTTCTTCAATACTCGTACACTCCCGCCTTAGTGCTTGCGTTCGCGAGGGAGAATGTGTAAATTTGTGACAAGCCGCGGTGTGGATCTGGACAAGATGCTCATCATTTACTTGAACGTAGAAGAGCTCAAGGAGGCGAACGTTGCGGCACGGCGGACCATGTTCGGACGTGCATGGAGATTTAGGTGTAGGTACTTGTACTGCGTGGAGGAGAGCGGCGAAGCGTCAACAGGGGCTTTCTTGTGGACATTGCAGAGCTCGCTCAGGCTGGAGGCAATTGCGAGCGCAACGTTCTTTCTCGCCTTACCCATCTGGCCCTCACCCGAGTCCGTATCATCATGATGCATGAATTCCTATGCAGCTATCTCTCGGCCACTTAAGATCATGATATCATCTTCAAGCGACGCTCCTCTAGTAGGACTATGCGGCTCGGTCATTGTCGATCCTTTTCCTGCTTGCTGGAATTGTTGCACAGAACGCTCCGGGTCTCCCTGGCCGACGTGTCGTGTGTTGATTACCTCGCCAGGCTCGCCTGGTAAGTCTGCCTTCGAGCCGATGTTCTCAGACCCGCTGTCACGATATCGTGCAGTACTGCAACTGTGACATGTTGGAGTAGATGCTTCAGCGTCAGCCTGAAGCTTGTGTCAATCGTCGCATCTTCATCACCACACTGTTACGGTCGATGTTCCCATGACCGCAACGGAAATTTATAGAGCCCTGACAGTCTTACAGTGGATAATACGAGTGTACGGGGTTATATAGGATAGGAAGCTCGTGCGACGGCGAATTCACTAAAGCAACAGCTGAGGAACATGGTTACAGTACTACATTACAATGAGAGCGCAGGCTTACGACGGATGGGTGCTCGATACTACCCCGGATACATGGACACGCTCTCCAACTGCCCAAGGGTCCTCTACGCCAGATACGTACTTGCGAAAGATTTCGCGGGTGCGAGCGACGATGTGAACCATTCCCGGCTCATTGTTCTGCACGGAGCGGTCGGAAGCCATGGACATGTCCGCAGTCTGTGATAAGAGGATGCGTTCATCGCGGAGGGCGCGCAAAGCCTTCCAAATACCCGTTGCGCATAGATTGGGTGCTGGAGTATAAAGTTGCAGACACAGCACCTGTAGTCGCGAAGCCGATGTGAGGAACGCGTTGGCGTGCTGAAGAATACGGGCGCGATTCGCAGCGTTTTCGCGCATACCCAGATGCGTCAGGACGGGGAAACACGGCGACCATGACCCATAGAATTTGCCGCAGCCGGAGTCCAAGTAAATCCGCGATATAGACGAACGCCAGTCTTCGGGTATTGAGCTCTCGATACAGTAGCAGGAAATGAGATGTAGCTCTGGCAAAGACGCGGACTGAGAGCTGCCAGACGGCAACCACCACGTGTCGAGCAGGTACGCCTCTGAACAGATACGGATAAACGGCCCATTGCCCACGCGGTCCGTGTTCAGGATGGCGATGGTTCGCACATGATGGGCGAAGGGCGGTGGTGCGTGTTTATGAGCGTCATAGAGTCTAGCGAAGGAGAACTCCTCGAGTACTAGGAATCTGTAGATACGCGGATTCAACCAGTGTCGAACCAATTTACTGACGCGAGAGAGTCGCGCTCCTGCAGCAGTATCGCTGAAGCCGACGAATTCGAAGATTTCGCGCAAGATATCCGTGTTCAACACCGTAGTCTGTGAAGCCATGCCTGCGAAGATCTGCTTAGAGCACAGGAATACTCGCGGTACAGGTTACTCACTGGTTCGGGGTGGACAGGGCGGATAGAGAGGGCAACGCGCTCAGTTGAGCCTTAAGCTAGGTGCGCGTGGAACAGTGAAACGATGGAAGGAGCGCGCAAGATCCTCGGTCCAGGAGCGAGTCAGGAAAGCGTCGTGGCAAGTCTGAAAGGCAAAGAACCGAAGTCGAACGGCGGCGCGGATAAGGGAACGAGCCAAGCAGCGAAGACGGAGCTTGAAGCGAACCGCGGTGCGGCTCTGTCTTGAACTTCGAGCTATCGCCCTCGATATCACACTGCAGAATGCTTGAATATCTTTAATCTGGCGTGTCACCATATCCTGAATAGATGCTCGGCGCGATGAACGTTCTGTCTGCACAGTGCGCACGGTGGACGGATCACCGACAAGTCACGATCACAGGCGCGTCATGAAGACAACGCGTACTAGTACGACCGACGACCTCTCTTGCCAGTGACCTGCATTGAAAATAGTGCTCACAACGGTACTCCTTCATTCAGTCGCCAGCTTTACGAGCTTCCAATTCTGACGACCCCTCGACGCTCGAGACCACCGTAACCTTCAGAAACACCCACGTCGAGGATAGATAGGCTGAAAGAAGTCTGGCGTTATATGTCGATTTCACCATTACTAACTCGCTGGCTCGAGGCGGCGATGAATCATTGCTTTACCACAGCGCGCAGAACTCTCGCAGAAAGTTGCTTGGGCATGAAGCTCGAAGAAGACGCCCGGTAAGTTCAGACAGTGCAACGTGAGGAGGTCCTGATGGTCTTTCGCGAAGAGAACTCTTGAGACCTCGATGTGGACGTAACGTTTTACTGTAACTAATCCAGTATGGGAACACAAGAATACGAGTGGATTTTCTGAGAGGAGCTCAGCGGTGAGGCGGAGAGATCAGGAGCAAGGTCTTTGAGTTGAGGTCCGTGAACGCACACGACTGCGAAGGCGCCGTACGCGAATGGAAATACCGAGCCCGACGCGTGGCAAACCGCCCCGAAGTCCTTTATATAGCAGCCCACTGGCACCTGTGCACAACGCAACTTAGTACTGTCGTCCGTTCGAACTTCGAAAGGGAAACACTAGCGCGAAACGTCAAAATAGAAACGGTGGGGAAACGCTGCTACGCCACGCGACAACTGTGCGCATGGCTGCGTGCAGACAAGGCGCTGCATAGCGTGCGATAGGAAAAATGGTGTGCGCCTGCATGGTATGCCTCGTTGACATTCGCAGCGAGGTGTACAGTTACAACGACTACTTTGCGTGGCACGCCTAACGTCCGGCACATCAGCCGTTGACACCTTGACGTGTCAACTCCGCTCATGCCACGTTTCGCCGGAGATTCAACCGCGTCACGGTCGAGTCTTTCCTTTTGACTCCCAAGTCCGGGGTAGGAGTGCGAGACGGCTTGTGCCTAGTCCCTTCCTACACATACCCGGACTTGTTCAGCGTTGGTGTGAGACGCCTTGTGGCTTGTCCCTCTTCGCTCGGCTCCCATTCATATTTATAATCTTTTCTGATCCTTCGCATACGGCAATCGATGGTACGTGGATGCGCTCAGACTAGTTTCGAGACTAACTCTCTGTTTCTAGAACACGGCGGCGTACAATACACGACGGTATCGTATCTGACCACTGTACGCTATCGCCAGGTCGTTACACGTAGCCCTAATAGACTTCATTCTGCACCGAATTCTCGAGACGATGCGCGAATGCTCGCGCGGCATTTTATAGCAGTCACGGCGCAATCCGCACCCCGCGCTCCTCCCCTTCCTCCCAGACCACCACCTGCCCCACCCAACCACCTACAATGGCCACGCGCGGTCACTCAACTAGGGTGAGCTCGGCGTCCCCAGGCGACGTTCTCCGCGATATCTGACGCCGTTTCTAGGACTTCAAGAGCGCAGCGACCGGTGTATCGGCCAAGACCAGGAGCTAGGAGAAGGAGGCGTTCGCGGCGCAGACCGTTATCTGACGAGAGCAGTCGCACGCGCATGCAAATTCCTGTGCTTCCACGCTGCGTTCGGCGGCGCGTCAACATGAACACCCGTCGTTCGTGCTGGCACGCGGTCGCATCTCGTCGCCCATCTTGGGCATTTCTTCCTGCGAGTGCTGTCTACGCCGGTCTTATCTTGCCACTGCAGTGGCTGGTTCACGGTGCTGTTTTCGTCGTTGTCGCTCGCAACGTCGGACGAGGACCGAGTCGGCTACGATTACTGCTACAAGAACAATGCGCTCCAGACTGGCAATGGTACGTTGTACCCTCTTCGCTCGCACCCATCCCTTGCTTGCACCGCGCCGCCTCTCTCTCCTCTTGACCACGCGTTGTCGATGACGACGCGAACGACGCGACGACCCGGGTATTAAGGATGCCATGATAGCAAGGTGCGCACGCGAGCGCTGCGTCGAACCCTTGCTGACGCTCGTGCCGCCTGTAGAAGAGCTCCTATACTCTAACCTCCGTCCCCTTGCGAACAATGTTGCGTTCTGGCTTCCGCCGCCCAATTCGACTTGCACGCTCTTCACGTGAGTGTTTCCCTGTACTTCTCTTTTCCCTTTGCTCACTCCCGCGTTTCTCTTTCTCGTTACCCCCTGCCCCCTCGTCTCCACTCACTACCCACCACCGCCTCCGCTCGCCACCCGTCGTCCAGCAGACTCCAACTCATTGCTGAGACCCTTGCGGCCGCTTTCTGTTCAACCTCATCGCTTGTTCGCTTCCGTTCCACGCTGACGCGTTGTTCCTCTCTACAGTGACGAGACTGCACCCAGAACGCCTTCACCCGCGCTCGCCGCCCTCCCAAACGTGAAGCTGAACTTATGGTCCTTCGACGCCAACGCCGAATGAAGGGACCCCTCCCTGCGACATTATTCGGATCGGTCCTTTTCGCTCTCGTCTGTTGTGTTGCCGTCCTAGCCCGTCCTGTGTGCGGCGCGTCCTGGTCCCGGTCTTATCGCTGCTATCCATAATCTGTTCCCTCATATGTTGCTACAGCTCACCTTCTCCCCATTTCACCCTACCCCGACTTCCTTTTTTATGGTACAGCCACATTATGCACGCGCACCATCCACTTCTCTGAGTCCATCTCTTTAAGCTATTCTCTCTCTGTTGTCCGATACAGTGGCGGAGAGGTCTGTCGCCATGGAAATCTCATTGCTGCGAAGTTTCGTTACCTGGGAGAGGGTCCGTGGTATCAGGGCGAGTATCATGATGGTCTTGGGCTCGTGTCGTGCAGAACGCGCAGGTCGATGTGCATGTCATCTACCGACACGAGGTCTGGTACTGGGCGTGCGTTAATGGCTCAATAGACAAGTTCATAAGCTATCGCTATCAATGGTTCTGCTCGGATGCGTGCAAGGAACTCTGGTAGCGCGATGTAGGAACTCTTTGATGCGACGCATGGGATACCTTAGCTGTGGAGGGCGAATTCGAAGGAGGCCTGCCGATGCGCCGACTCGAGCTCGAGAATGCGTGGATCAAGGCTGTAAGCCCTCGCACGGTCGTCTTATCTGCACGACGGACTAGTAGTTTGGCTTCGACGTCCTGAGGGGCCGCATATGTTACGACAAGATTCTGTCGTTCCTCTGCTTTGCGATGATCACCGTCCGTATCCCACCGGACCTCGACTGTGCTCTTCTACACCCTGCCACTGCACCAAGCGTCTCGCAGCATGCCCTCGCGACTGAGCTTTGTGGGGAGACATCTTAGGAACACCCCTGGGTACAATTCTCGTATCTCAGCGCCGGCGAACCCTGCGCGATTGAAGCATTCGAACTACGTCGACTGAGACTATGACAGCTGGTGTAGTGAGATCTACCAGGCACTACAGACTCCTCTCGCAGGTTACAGAGCGTCTTTTCAAGGTGTTGCGTATTCAAGATACTCTCGTCTCAGCCACCTGAGGCCACGTCGAAGTTCGAACGAGGCTGTTGCTAATGATGCCATTGCAAGCAATTCCTCTCATTCACACTTTGGTATGCGCGTTTGCTGTCCTGCGTCGTAGCCCTAACCAGTACACGAGGTGGTTAGCGCTGCGCAGGAGCCTGGGTGGACTTCAATCCTCTCCGACGGAAGGCTCAGCCATGTCTCTTCGTAGTGTCCACGAACAGATCTGCAGCTGGGTCGACTGCAACAATGTGAATGTGCGCCTGAACGAGTCTGAGCGAGTCCGCTGTTTTCACGCGGCTCCAATACGTCCTGAAGGGTCAAGTCTGGTAGGCAAATACACCCAGCTCACCCTCAGACTCGGAGACCTCGATGCATAGTACATACCTGAGAGTCACAGTCTGACAAAGAGCATTCTGACTACCGAGCACCTCTTGAAGTTTGTTCACTACGTCTAGAATAAGAGTAGTTCTTGATTGATACCGAAAAGATCCAGATGAGCGAACGGAGTTCACACGTCAAACTCCTCCTTGGCTTCTTACCTCTTCTTCCATGTCGAACCGTATTCCGACGTATACTGCATCGCACCGGTCTTTATGTCCATCGAGAGATCTAGAGTCTTGGAGGTCGCGACCTGGTCCCGTAACCTTCTGTTCATGCAGTTCTGGCCGCTATCCTGCGGTCTGCGGCTGGCGAGGCGACTGGCTACCGGTCTTCAGTCATCCCTCCAGCACACGATAGCGAGTTCTTACGACTTCACGCCACGATTCATGCCGATCGAGACGCCTGAAGGACGCCCAACCCCTGTTGCACACCGTTCTGAAGGACGGCCGACGCCGTTAGCGCGAGCAGCCCTTGGAACTCGACGCCCATCATGTCTACCATTCACGACCTGCCGCTGCAGATGCTCGACGAGATTCTTATGGCTATCGATGATCCTGCGGCGCTCACGGCCGCTGTGCTCTCGTACCGGCGTTTCTACAATATCTTCAAGGCTCGCAAGGATGTTATCAAGCGTCGCGTCCTCCGTAACGCCTTGGGCGGCGACGATGTCATTGCCTCTTCCCTGCGTACGGTCCGCATCGAGACTATCCTACCCAACTACAACCAGTACAACCCCGTCGACCGCGCCCGGTTCCTCTGGGACATCCAACCACTCAAGGAGGACAAGACGAACACGCCGACCGCGAGCGAGTACGCAATCTGTGTCGAGCGCGCGCGTCTCTTCCAACAGCTCGAGGTGCTCTACAGCCGCTCGTGCGTGTCGTGCTCGTCGTCGTCGTTTGTCCCTGACTCCTTTTCTCGTCGCAGGATGAAGGACCGTCGCACGGACAAGACGAGTCGTCTGTCGTTCGAAGAGAGCGACCGGTTCCGCGCAGCTCTTCATCGGCTTTGGCTCCTCTGCCTGTACACCGGGTCCACCAGTGTCGTCCAGGTGCTCTGCATGCGCGCCGCGACTCGACTGCCGCTCTTCTACGACGGATATACGGCTCAAGATGTCTACGACCTACACTGCGTGCTCGACTGGTTGGGAGAGCTGGTTATCGGGTGTCTGCCGGTGGAAACTACTAGCGAGTTCCGTGGTACGTCGTCCGCTTTTCTCTCGCGGGACCTACGTCTTACGCTGTGCAGAACCCTTCCGCCTTATCTGCCTCTGCGCCGGTCCTGCGAAAATTCTCGCGGCCTACCTGGAGCCTGATCGTCTGCACGACCATCTTCGGAATATCGACGCCTCGCGATTCCGATCTGACGACGGATGGAAGGACGACCTTATCCCCGTCTTCAAATCGCACCAGCTGCTGAGCCCGGCCGAGACGGAGGTCCAGATTCCGTCCGAGATGAAGCCCATTGTTGTTCTCACAGAGGAACCGGACGTGAAGTGTGAGTGTTGGAACTGATGATGTCGTTCGCCGCTTGCTGAACTATCCGACATTCAGGTTGGAACCCAACGTGCGGGGCGCAGCCTGGTGTGCAATTATGGGACGCGACGAGTACGTGGTTCTTTCCTTTCACCCTCCACGCGCGCTCACGAACGTATCTAGACTGGGGCTACGGCCCGCGGTGGCTTCGACTCGACACGCTCTTGCATTCGTTGCCAGACTACCTGCGCAACAATTGCTATGAGCGCCATTTGTTCTTGCACCTCCTCGGCACCACGGATGCTGGCCCACGACCGGTCGACCTGGGTCGCGACTACTTACAGATCATCGAGGCCTATGACGTCGTCCCTGGAATGACCGTCGCGCGCGTCTTCCAGGAGATCTTCAACCTGCCTGCGCTGATCCGCGATGAAAAGTGCAAGGAGCTGCTCGAGAATGACGACTTCGGCGGCCTCACCAGCAACGACCTCCTGTGCGCGGAATGCTTGGATCGCATGGTCAAGGCGCGCCTTTGGCTCTGGTGGAGCTACATCAAGGAGAAGTACGCGCCGCAGGAGCACGAGAAGGAGAGCTGTGGGTGCGTTGGGTCCCGACCTCGAATGCTGCGCGTAGTTGGCTGACCAACCGTCATGCAGGTATGGGTACGAATGCAGGCGTCAGCTCTGGAGCCTTGGCCACGCATTCCAATGCAACGTGCGTCGCGATCACTCTATTGCGCGGTTCTCTGTCTAATCCAACATCTCAGCACGCTCGGCCAAACATCACCGGTCTCGACAGTCGGGGCAGGAGGAGAGCAAAGCGCAAGCTTGAGGCGGCGAAGAAGGGTGCCGCGGAGATATCTCCCGAGCACGGCGAGCCGTGCGCGGCTGAGCTCGAGGACGTGGACGGCGAGGACGCCACTGCTGTCCCAAACTCTCCGCCAGTCCCGACGGCCATGACCACCTATATCCTCGGTCTCCCCGCTGCAATTTTCCAATACCTCACATACTTTGGCAGGACACGCTCGCCTTCTGCATAGTCGTCGGTTTCCCATTTTCGCGCTTTACAAACAACACATTTTCTATCCGCCATCCGTTCCCGCCTGTCCAGTGTTTTTCCCTTTCACCCTCCCGTCAATTGTAGCACGACGTGTCAACGCTCCCTCCATCCCCCCAAGACCCACACGCGCATGATCGCTCCTTACTACCAAATGCATGTACGATCGTTGCGTCCGAGTTGTACTTGCAGGTATCGCAATCAGTCTATTCAGCTATCCTACGCGTCTATGTACACGTCCTATCCGCGCGGCTGCATGCGTAGAATGCGCGGTACGGCAGATATGGAGCGGCAGAGAACGGAGATGGCGACAAATGCTCCGATGGTATGTACTTTCGGTTTTGGTCTGGACGAGGAGGCGGTTCGGCGCCTTCGACGCGCTTGCCAGCCTGCGCCGCGCTTCGTCGACGCGTGTGAGCGGGTGCGCCGAAGCCGAGTCATGCACAGTACCCGTGCTCGGTTCGGTGAGCGTCGACAGCGCGGGTGGAGTCTAAGTGTGAGCAAGTCAGTATACGTCACGCCTGAGCTGAAGTCGCGCTACGTACACGAGAACGTCCGATCGCACGCTTCGCACGTGCGTGCACGCCGCGTCGCCCGCAGACGCGTGAAGAAACCTCTCAGAGACGTCGGATTCACGTGCGAAGCCAGCGCGCGAAGTCAAATGCGTGCAGACTTGAACGATCGGCTCGTCATGCTCAGGGACGCGCGGGAAGATTTCTCTTGCTACGCGTCCATGGTCGTGCCAGATAAGCATCACTGGCAACGTTTGTTAGCTCGAGGAAGGGGGTTTAGCGAGTAGAACTCACTTTCGGTCTCGATGTCTTGCACTCGATCCGAACAGACGACGGTCGCGGGAGGAAGCACACGAGGACGCTGAAGGTGCGCCGAGGTGCTCCGACGCTCGGAGTGTACGATACTGAAGCAGTTTCAAGGTTTCTAGGTGCGGATCCGGTCGCAGTGCCGACCGAGTGTTCGAGCACGATCCCGACGAGTACGGAACGGGAGACGAAGGCGAGTGGAGGAGGAGAGTTATATGGGTACGAAGGTCGTGGCTGACATGCGTCGCATCGCCAGACTGACGTCGTTCCGTGGTTCTTCGAGCGAGGTCGATGCGGGTAGGCAGAGAGCGATGTCGGCGACGAACAGCACCGCCGAAGGCAAATACCGAGTTCTGGAGGTGCTTGTATAGCGTACTGACGTCCAGCGCTATGTGCTTACTTCAGCGGGGCCGAGGTTGGACATATCGGGAGCCACAGACACAAGACACCGGCAACAACTTTAGCGTTGCGCTGATTCAGACATGTCCAAAGAGTACGTACGCGTTATATGGGCGGTATACGTCGAGTGCAGGTGGAATATTGATTGCAGGGCCACGCGTTCGCTCTGGGGGCAGTTGACGGGCTCGGGACAGGCATCCTCGCGACTCGACGAGGACACACTGTGCGACAGTGCGGCGCGCCTCCAAGGGTGGCGAGAGATGCACATGGTCATTATGCGTATGATAGAGCGCGTGTTGACGCCGTCTGCAGGTCGTACGAGGTCGCGTGCATCAGCGTGTCATATCTGAACGAAATCGAACACATCATCAGCATGGCGTCCAAGCGCGGGTCAAACGAGGTACGGACGCATTAACCATGATCCAAACGCTCACGAACAAGTGCAGTTTTCATCCCACCTATCGTCGTTCGGTCCTGAGCGTCTTGCGCGTTCGGGACCCGCGGCGTAACGATCTTGAGCAGGACGACCGCTTCGGCGACTGCGCGCGCTCGTGGAAGTCTGAGGGCATGTACAGGTCGCGCTTGAGGTATGTTTGACGAGTGGTGATGCGCGGGACAGGTCGTGTGCAGCGGTCGGTCTGTCGGCGGACAAACGCATCTACGACACAAAAGGAAGAAGAACATCAGCATCCCGAGCTTTCACAAGCGGGAAATGGTACGTACGCAGTAAATTAGCGTTTTTGGAGCGCGCGGAAGTGCATCCGTACGCGAATGCACTCTGCGACTCAGGTCGCGTGTTGTCTCGCGCACTCGCGGTCACGACACCACTTTGGCTCCAGGTGTCAAGTCATGTTCCTTGACGTTCCATGCATCTCTTTCCTCGCGTTGGAAACGCGTCTGACGCTCTTTGCAGGCTTGAATACTCGTAACCGACCCAACCTGGACGACGAGAAGCAGAACGTAAGTGAAAACGAAAAATGCATTAGGTGTCCCTACTCACGTCATATTAGCATACAGAGGACGTCAAGAGCACGTTTGAGTACGACGGGAGTGTGGACTGCGTGTTCGAGCTCGGGACGGCACCGACGCCATCTCGAAGGAAACGAGGTCTGGACGCAACGCGACGCGCCGTAAGATGATACAGCGACGACGGCAAGTAAGCGTTCCGGGGTTCTGAGTGACACCCAATCGAGTGGAGGGGTCGAAGAAAGTGTCGTCGAAGCGAGTACGGGCGAGTGGTGATGAGACGCGAAAACCGGCCTCGCGCAGCGACGTACGCGGAAGATCGGCAGATACCAGATGCGCGGCTCGGTGCATTCGACCTCGGAGAATCTGATTCTGCTGTCGGATGGAATGCGGGCGAGACGGTTGGAACTGGAGACGAGCTCGACCGCCTGACCGGTGCGCACCTCGCGCTGGCGTCGGAATTTCGACGGCGCGAACGAGCCGATCTGTGCGTGAGATGAAGACGGATAGTTGTACGCCGTCGCCATCATCACTGGAAGTGACGACGACGGAGTGGGTGCTGAGCGTGTCGGAATGGCGGCACAGAAAGTCGCGTCCGAGCCGCCTTGCACGCGGAACGTCGTAACACAAGAAGGGCGCGCAAAGGGGCTTTGGATGACGACAAACGCGATGGTGAGGTCGTGGTGTGTGCGCGCGAAGTGGTTCGGGCTTGACGTGAGGTCGGTCAGACGCCGGTCACTGGACCCGGCATCGTCGCCGGAATCTTGACGGCGCCAAAGCGCGCACGACGCCTAGGGGTCCATGTGGGCCGTCGGCGTCCCAATTGGGAGTGACGGCGACGGCGACGGTGCAGACCAGCTTGCGAGATTGGGCGCTGGGAATGTGCGTGGCATGGAGATCTGGATTCTGCAGCTAGCGAGCCTGTGAGTGAAGTTCAATATTCAAATCAGGAACGGCGGACGCACTGGTGACGTCGCCGAGGCGCGTTCGTGAGGTGCATAGTTCCAGGAGATTTGAAGTCGCTGGCTCTAGACGTGACGGTCGTCGTTGAGCGCACTGCACAAGTGACGGACGCGACAGCATGGAAAAGCGCGCTTTTGCGAGAGAACGCGATGAGAGATGGGACGAGAAGACGTTATGCGCGTGGGCGCGTTTCTAAAGAGGAGAGAGCAGAGAGGGAATGTTTGGTCGTGCATCGAGGACGCGACATTCATGCACACTCCCGCCATCTGTCCTTGCCGGGTGTCTCAACCGCGTCGACCACGACCCAGACGAGCTATGACGCGCCCTAAGACAAGACCCGCGCAACCGGTTACCACGCGCGCGGCCGTCGTGCTCGAAGAGCCGTACAGACACGGGCTCCAGATGGCCGGCCTTGCGGCAAAGATCATCATATCTTAGCTCTCACCGCCGACGCCATGTGGTTCGTGCTCGGTGCGCTCGTTCTGCTCGCCCGGGGCTCGTGGGCGCCTTTTACACGCCCAGCAATGTGCTATATGACGTCAAGAATTTGCGTGCTCGCTTATTCAAGCAGGACGATGGGTTGGTACGCCGCGAGCGCGTTTCACTCAGCGCCATTCAGCCCGAGTCTAACGATTGCCTAGATATTATCACCATATAATCGCGGCAGGAAACGCCCCTGTCTCCAGCGACGAGGCCAAGAAGTCGGAGCTGGCGAAAGACACGCCCAAGGCGATGCCCTGCTCGCAATAGAGCACCCATTCTACAACCGCCCAGTATGTGTCTTATGCCTTTGATACCGGTCGTGCGGTGGAGGTACACCTGCCTATTGGATACTGTATGAACCAGCGCTCCAGGTTCATCTGTGAGCGCGGCTCGACCTGTGGTCGGTGGTATGTGCTACGCACGTACAGCGGAATGTTCAGAGCTTGGTGTCCCATGCACTCCATACTCTCTCGCGTGCCACTCGAACTATCAAACTAAGTTTGTTTTTCTTTCAGGCGTTGGCATTGACCAAGAAGAGGCACAACACGACCAGCAGCTGCGGTGAATCATCGCCCTAACCCGCCGGTTGCTCGTCCGATACGCTATCGTTCCACTCAGAACATAAGAAGACGATATATATGCTCAACCTACGCATATCTCACTCGAAAATGTCTCTGGGTAGGAGCTAGATTTGCGACGACTTTATCGGTACCACTCGTGCTCCCGCTCACACAGCCCAGGACGTACTACACCGGAGGCACCAGCAGCAAGTTTTCCATCGCGACGCCTACCTGCGGCTGCAGCAAGATGACGCTCTTCGTGACGACCGACGCCAGAACTCCTCGGTGCAGGACAAGTTCCCGCATCGGAGGGACGACCAGCTGCGCGAGGGCGGATGCACGATCTTCAGAGCACCACCCACCCCTCGCCGCCAACCTTATGCCCGTACCAAAGCCGTCGTCGGCACTGCTCGCGTCTCACAACGGCGGCACGTATTTCGTCGACTTGCCAGGACACGGCCGGGGCCATAACAAGCTCGTCGACTTTGCGTACGTCGTCGGCGCCGCAAGCGTTGGCACCAAAAACGTCGTCGCGAACGCACGAAACGTTGAAGACGGTTGTGCAGGCAAGACGCTGCGCACGTTTTTACGTTTGACGACGGCAGCTTGTGCCAGCCACTCGCGCCGCCCACGAAGGCCGGCTCCAAGGGTGCGGTATGCACCTTTACTCTATTATGACGCCGCACAGCGCTGGGTGTATTTCCGCGAGCACAACGTTCGGATCCGGCGTGAGAGTCGGTTCCGTTGGTTCTCGTCTCCAGACAACCGGTGCGACACGTTCTTCGACACCGATGCGGAACTCAGCTGTTCGCTCGTCCACAAATGCGGGCACACAGTGGCGCTGTCCTGCTGATCGACGACGACGACGACGAAAAGCCGGCGCCAATGTTCTGCGCTACTCGTTCGACAGCGGCCAGCACTGGCAAATGTGACGCTCGTATATTCCGTGCGCGCGCGATGGTCTTCAACAAGCCGCACGACTCCCATATGCGCTGTCGGACGCGTTGGCGGGCGGCATCGCGGCGATGAAGGCGCTGAGGAGGAGGAGCCAAGTTGGAACCGGCTGCGCTTACACGTCGTCTTTGTCTCTATCGCTGTACCTTGAAGCGTCCGCGCAGAGCGGACGTTACTTGTAAGGTGATTAGTCGATAATCCAAACTTCCTAATTCTATGCTATCGTATTGTATTCTTGGCTCTGTACCACGATCTGCGACATATCCGCGGATTACTCAATTCCGATAACTGGAACGTAATTGCAGCTTTAAATACTGCTGTCAGTACAACGAAACATATCGACAGGCGTAATAGAAGTATTGACCGTCTAAGTTCCTCGGCGTGAAAATTTGGAGACAAACGATGTGACCATGAAGGCAATCTGACGCTTGAGATCCATGACAGTCTTGACGAGGCCGGACCATGCTACAGTCGGGGAACCCACCTCTCGGTAGTGCCAGATTTGGCTCCGAGGGACGAACCACTGCACGGACAGAGTTAGGAGTTGCACCGTTCGATAGAGGAAGGAAAATGAAGCCTATAGATATATGATTACATAATCCGGAAGCAAATTTCAATTCTTGTCGCGAAATGCGGTTTGCCAGATCACCCAGAGACGTTTAAAAATGCAATCCACCGACGTTGTGACTTTTGAGGAAAGTACTAGGTACTACTACTCATGCCTTTTGTACTACTTGAATCGGAAGTTATTACCGTACTGCAATGAGTCGACATGTCAGGTTGTACAGCTCCCCACAATCTAGCAAGGGCACAGAGCACATGTATGCAAGCTCTCCTCGATTAAATTTCTCGAGGCTTCACCTTCGTACTGCGTTGAGCCTTTGCATCACTTCGAGAACTTCACTGCAAGCGTATACTAAGAAAGTTGTGCCGTTACCTCTCTCCACTCTCTGACTATCACACTGGTCCGCACACACATTAGCTTACAAGAGCGCTCCAGAGTCGGCTTACATGACAAGGTTGCGGACGCTGTACCAACTTGAGCATTGCTACCGGTGAGGCGGTTTCTGCCCCACCAAGGGACCTGACAGCTTCATAAACCACACCATCGTACTCGCAGGCGTTGAAAACCTAGGAGACGCGTCTTAATTTATCCAAATTTGCTTCCGTAAATATCTCGGAAGCAAATTTCAATTTCGTTTCCACCCCAAAACTGAATTCTCAGTGAATTATTTAATGCAGCACAACCTAAGCTTCTGGCACCTAGAGCGTTACGATTCTGTAGTTTGAGGGTAATATCCTCAGAAGTGAGGGAGGAATAACGTCGGCAGGTTTGATAGTGCCGGTCACTACCGAGAGGTGGGTTCCCCGACTGTACGAGCACTTCCTGTGCCTGCAAGGCAAGTCAAGACGGATGTTTTGGCCCATTGAGCAGGATATCATACCTGAGCATACAAGTCTTCCAAGGCTTGATCAGCTGCGCCGAACTCTGCAGCGTGATACGAAGGCATTGTAGGTGTTGACTCGGCTGCAGCTGATACATGTGTCGGGCACTCTGCACAACCCTCAATTGAAACATGAGGAAGCAGACGTAGGAGCTCGGGCTACAAGAAACCAGTCAGCAATACGATCGCCCCAGCGGTAAGGGTTGCTTACAACGAGCTCGGCCGCTACGTCAGAGAGCACAATCCGACACCAATCAATTTGACGGAACGTGTCCATAATGTAGGCGTCGAACTGAACTCCCCGAGCACTCGCATCTTTGAGATAAGCCAGCCACAGCTTGGCTCGGCCAGGACAGATAGGCGGAAATGAATTCATGATGTACGCGAGCGCTTCATCGTTACTCTGCTCGCTCAAGTTGAGAACATGACGAGCAAACTCGTTGCGAGACCACGATCCTGAACCGCGCAGGACATATGGCTGCGCGTTAGACACTGCCGCCTGCTGATGTCATGTTAATGCGGATCGGTACAGAAACCGAAACGCCAACCTTTGAGGCTACACAACCAAAGCCATAGAACGTGTCGAGCTCGCTTGAGGATGCTGAATCGTCTCCGGCACGCAGCGGCTGGAGTCAAAAAGTCTGAGGAATGCCGATGAAGCAGCGAGATAGCGATTACGTACGGTGGAGGTGCTCATGCTCGCAGCCGGTGTCGCGTGTGCCAAAGTAAGAGCGCTGGGTCCTTTTATACTAAGAGAAGGAAGTTTAGAAAGGAACAAGGTGATATGATAACGAAGCCTTGTCCGTGAACACAAGCCACGATGATCAAGATGAACGCGACACCGCCCTCTCCAGGTTTGACCAGAAGGATACAACTCGTCGATGAAACCGAGGTTGGGCTGCAGGGCGTGACCCGGCATGACTATACGGACCTAACGCATGTGCCGCTGCCCTCGATATCCCGAATGCGAAGTGCGCGTCATGCGTGAATAGCCTGCGCGGACGTTGGTCCCCGCCGTCTCCTCAGACGCGGAAAGGGGTTTCGGTGCGGTATATCGGCGCATGCACCACGGTCGCGAGAATACCAGCGGATCGGGAACGGGGAACCCGTGCACTATTCGGTGCTTTCCCTGGCCGTCCCGCGATTCTCGGCGTTGTTAAATAGAAGACCCTGCACAAAGGATGTCAGCATGATTGAAAGCGTGCCCGGTAAGGTGGAGCAGGACGGACACCGACGTGCGCTGGACGCAATCCATTCCTTCACCAACACCAAGCACCCACTGACCGCGGGTCAACATCGGCGCTCTATGAAGAGTGCCCGTAGGAGCGTCCTCGAGGATCCAACGGAACCGCGTCGCGGCTGTTGGGCACGGACGATGCAGAAGACAAGAGCAAGAGATGGGGTAGACAGGGGGAGCAGTTCAAGGCTGTGGAATGAGAGTGACCGTGTTTACTGTAACTTTGTAAAACTCCGCGAAGCGAAGCCGGTCCCAACTTGGCTCCTCCTCCTCGGCGCCTTCATCGCGATGCCGCGCGCCAACGCGTTCGACAGTGTGTGAGGTGATATCATAAAGGCTACGACACCTTGGTCGACGCCCCGATGCTATCCACACACGCGCCACCGGGAGCTGTGTGCTCGCGCCGTCTGCGCCGTTCGGGTGACCGACTTGTGTGCAGCCCCAAGCACGTCTCTCACCGTCGATTCGACCACGCCATCCGAACCTCGAAATCTCTGGGAAGAATACCTCGCGTTAATCACTCCCCCGCGTGCATCGCAACGAGCACAGCTCTTCTTACACACCGGCCGTGCGCCAACGGCTCTAGCACATATGCTGCGACCTCTCTTAAACTCGCCATCCTACTGGGCGCACTTATCCGTTGTTTGCCGGCATCTCGAAACATGCGGATTAGATCGGTAACGCGAATATGGTGTATTTCGTGTTCCCTCGCTCGGACACGTATAGCGCAATGCGCCAACATTTGCTCTCAAAGACTCGAGCCCGACATCGAGTAGTGTAATCGGCTGCAGTATTCGTGCTTTTTGCCCGCGTCCTATGCTCGGTACTTGGTATGCAGTCGACCGGCCGAGGAAGCTGACAATTCCATCCCATCGCCGGCGGGCTCCTCGACTCGTCTCGCGAGTTGCGCCCTTAATGTCGCCGTAGAGCGCGACCTAGTGGGTGTTAGGCGGAAGTCTGGGACCGAGCTCTCTTGCTTCTGGAAGGCATGGCACTCATGACGCGCGTCGTCGCTCGCGTTACGGCTTTCTTCTAGTCGGACGTCTCTACGCCAAGCTCGAGGCTGTCGCCCTCGGTTACGTTCGTGCCGGCATCAGCATCCCCGCACACAGTTTCTCTGCCGGCGTGTACAGCTATCGCATCTCTTCGACCGCTTGAGCAAAGTCCGTCGGCGGCCCCGCATACCCTACTAGCGGCGGCGTGATCCTTTCTATGCCGGGCGTGGAAAACGAACAAGACAACATAGACTACGGGCAACAAGACGGACGCCCTCCTACGACCATTCACCACCTCCCATTCGTCACGGGATGCACGAAACAAATGGCATCCCGTGACAGACTCTCAGAATTCTTTTTACCCAGGAGCATCCCTGGACCGTCATCCGTCTTACCGTTGGTGACGAGCCGCAGTCATGTGCTGCACGCGCCTGAACTCGACCCGCCGTCAACGGCTCTGGGCTTCTGCGCGGGCGTCAGGAGGAACTGCTCCACACTCACGCCGACGAGTTATGTCCCACTGGTGTGGAAAGCGTGGAGGGTTCGACATCGAGTTGGGAGGCGGGTGTGCGAAGCTCGAAATGCTGCGCACCAGATCAGCCTCTAGAATCTCAACGCAAAGTACAAGCCCCAGCACTCTACCACGGAGCGCGACCAGAATGGCGAATGACATCTTGACATTGGCACGACCGACCTGCGCTGGGACTCGTACGTTAAGGCGGGATACTTGATGTGCGTCATGCCACACGACGCGACGCATTTGTTGACGTGTCTCCCCGTAATAGGTCGTGCTCGAGAACTTCTTCATCGACAACGATGGAGAGGCTGTCAGAATCGACATGCTCCGAACCGGCACCGTCCCCAGCGGCTCAGGTCTCTCCTCCAGCGCAGCCGTCATCGTTGTTTTTTTCGCTCGCATGAACGGCCACCACGCCGGCTTCGCGGCCGGCCGTCTCGTCGATCTCTCGATGGAGAACGAGCGCCGCGTCGGCGTCAACTCGGGCGGCATGGACCAAGCGGCGAGCACCATCCCGCCCGCCAACAACGCGGTCTACATCACCTTCTACCCCAAGCTGCGCGCCGGGCCGATCGCGCTCCCGGAACATGCCGTGCTCGTCATCGCCCACAAGCTCTTCGTCTCCGAGAAGGCGCTCACAGCTCATACGAACTACAACCTACAGGTCGCCGCCCGTGTTTCCGCGCGCTGCCTTGGCGTCGGAGTCGGCAAGACGGAGAAGATCACCCTGCGCGAGGTCTGCCAGAACTAGGCTGTCCCAAACACTACCAAGCTGTCGCCTGAAGCCCGCGACGCACTCGAACGCGCGTCGCGGGCCTTAAACCCGATGACGACGCGGCTGGGTAGAACATGAAACGGACCCTGAAGCCTGTCATCGCGTTCGCTCTAGCCGTTCACACCAACATCGTCTTCTCGTCCACTCGTATTACAGCAGCGGTATCACTACATACGCCCCATCCTACTTAATAGATTCCCTCCGAGATCGGCGCATCTTCACTCTCAGTTACTAGATTGTCTCAGGGCGAGCAGAACGAGCACACCGAGCACGAACTTCGTTCACTTGCGTGGCATCTTCTACGCGTAATATGTATGCCACTGCAGCTTCACTTGTTTCGTCATTCTATGCATGGCTAGACTATCGTCCAATCTCGCTGTGAGAATGCTCGCTCACGAGCTTCCCCAAACATCTCCCTGTTAAATCATACGCTCATATTGTAGAAGCGAAAACAGAGTGGTTTGATCGGCAGCCCGAGACTCGTCGAATATTCACCCCTGAACGTTCAGAGTCTGTAGTCTCGGGTCATCCTACGATGATGTTTCAACAGCTGACAGCGCTCAGCAGGGAAGCCTTGCGGCTAATTCGGGAACCCCTGTTGGACGTGGTTGCGCGTAGAGTAACGAAGAACTGTCGAAGGTCCCTGAGTGCGAAGGTCCCTGAGTGCGAAGGTCCCTGAGCGCGAAGGTCCCTGAAGTGCCAAACCCGGACCGCGAGTCGCCGGCCCGAACACTGGCAAGCGAGCCCTCTGAGCTCGAAGGGAAGGTTGCCTGTCTCCTTTAAGGCGGACGCTCCGCGCGATGTTCCCGTCCAGACGCAGACATCGTGGTCAACGCCATGTATCCCTTCCCGTCCTCGCACAAGCAGCACCACATGAAGATTGTGAGCCTGCACATACGCTCGACGCGCGTGACTGACATGTCGACATACCGCACAGGACGCCCTTACAAAGAAGCTCTCGCCTCCGAGTCGTGTGCGCACAGTCTACGACCGCGGGCACAACCCCCGTGAGAATACGGACGTCGATGCTGTGAGTAATTTCTCGCTGCCTGTGCGGCACACCTGCTAATCTATGCCCAGTACGCCCGTGTCAGCCTCGAAGGCGCGAGCTCGCCGCTGCCTACGAACGCACCGCACGTCCCGATCCTCCGCGCCATCCAGAGCTTGTCGACCCAGACCCAAGTATGCAACTCCTTCCCTCGTCGTTACAGCACACTAACAAAGTATGAACCAAGCCTCCAGCCCCAGAGCTTGTGCCCCTGGGTCCACATCCCGTCGAGGAACGTAGCGCAATGGCGGGCCTCGATACTGCCAAGGTTGTCGCTACAACCCGCGCGATCTTGGAGACGCAATCGACGGACGCGCTCAAGTTAGTTCTCTATTTCCTTTCCCCTCTTTTCTGGCTGACCATGCTTCGCACGTAGGCTTACACCCCGCCAGCTGCGCGCGTTAGTAGAGCAAGAGCTCGGCGTCGAGCATGAGACGTTGAGGAAGGAGCCGTTCAAGGTCGCCATCAACGTTACTGCAATGGATTTCATCGTGCGTACTCACGGCCACTGCTCGCTCCCTCCAATTGACATTGTTGCAGAACAGCATGCCCGCCAGGCTGGGTGTGCGCTCGTACAGGCGTGATTTTGGCCAATGCGATGCGTGTGGAAGTTGGGTCAAGCTTTCCAACTTGGCGGGACATGCGGACAAGAGATGCAAAGCGCTGGTAAGTGTGCGTGCCAACGCGGGGCCGTCATCACTCAGTTGCTGGTCAGGCAAAGAAGATGGATGGCAAATACTGGGTGTATGTTGCTGAGGACAGCGACCCTGGAGAGAGAGGTGACGATGACGATGACGAGGAGCGGGAGAACGAAGTGGAAACATCGTAGCCCGCTTTACTCACTAAGTCCTGACTATCCTACCATGTGTTGCTATCGTGCAGCATATGAGAACAACTGCTACCTCGCACCCGACACATCGTTCGAGTAGAGCACGTAGAGCTGTGATAGGTGCTCCAGAGACCTCCGGAGACGCCGCACGGAGCTCTGGACTCCCTGGCGATTCTCGAGTCTCCGGAGCTCAGTATCTTAGCCCTGTAGCCCTATCAGAGAGAGATACTGTGCTCTGGGGCATTGCCTTTTTTTAAAACGCGTGATCGCGGCGTACCTCGGTTACGCAGACCATCTTCCCCGTCTTCGTATTCGTCGCCGTTGCGGCAATTGCGCAAGCAGGATTCTGTAGCACTTAACCCGTGCGAGTCGCTTTCTAGCGACTGGCGAGGGTGTCGATGGCGGTGTAGACGCCAGCCGTGACCTTCTTGGCAATATTAATCTCTATCGGGTCGACGTGCTTTCGAGGCCCTAGCAACGCGTTGGGTCATAAACGACTACTACAACTACAACTACTACTACTACAACTAATACTACTACTACTGCTTGGTGCACCTTTACGACCCGAGCAGTCATCTTATCGCATACCCTGCGTCTTCCTGCAGGTTGCTTCGCGCTATGAATGCGCGGCGCGTTGCCGAGCAACAAGAATGGGTAAGCGCGATGCTTAACGCTCAGCTGAAGGGAACATGCTACATACGTAGCCTCCCTCTCATTATAGAATGAAGGTGGTGATTTCAAGAAGCATACTTACGAAAGGCGGGTTGGTGAATGGGGCGGGAATGGGGCGGAAGGGAACTCAAACGGATCGTATACAGCATGGCGCCTTCAGGAGAGCGGTACCTTCACTGCGTGTTTGTCGAAGTAGGTGGATGCTTGTTGCAGTACACGGGACTAGATCCTGGGTTCATTCCTGTATTTCCTCAGGGCGAGCGATTCTGCGTGCCGTTGAAAGACCAGACAACGATGGTCGTTACCCGATAGCAGGTCCCGTTGCTCCCAGCATACGCGTTCACCGACTATAAGTGTCAGGGCCGGACGCTGCAATATGACATATTGGATTTAGCATCTTTGAGCCAGAAACGGGAGTCGACCTGTGTTATGCTGAGTCGGGTTGCGTCGCTTCGGAACGTACTCATCTTACGCAAATTCAGGAATCATATCGTAACTCGAACGCTGTCCAGTGATTTGGCGGGCGCATTGGAGAAGTTCAAGAATCAGCACACAGCAACGCTCCGGACCTGGAGACGCTCTATGTTGCACGCTGACATTCATACTGCGCAGAGGTCCTTACTCCTGCGTTCCTTGGCACTTGGACGCGTTGTGCGGTCATGTACAATTCCGCATGTGGTCAAGCAGAGAAAGCGGTGGATTGGGAGTGGGTACAAGGATATGCGCCACGAACGCTCTCGTGCGAAGACAAAGCGACATCCGAGTGACCGACGTCATCGGCCTGCACCGCGCTGACGCTCCTTCGCACGTCGGGAGGCTACAAACGCCAGACGTTACGCATTCAAGGCTGCTCGGTGCACTGGGCGAGCATGAGCACAGGTGACAATCAGCGACACGAAAAGAAAACGAGTGATGGGCTAAAGCGTACGAGTGTGCAGTGTACATTTCACATCGCGCCGACTGGGCAGGTTGGTCGTGCAGCCCAAGTCTTGAAAGGCGAAAAGGTGCGCGTCAAACGAGCATAATACGGTACCCACAAGTCGAGTCATTTTGGCTTGGTGCGGCTCATGAGCGAGGCTTGCGCGACCGAGGCTTGGCTAGGTTGAGTGCGACTGAGGACCTTGCAGTTGAAAGTCTGCCGGACATGAGGGCTTACTTGCGCTTGACATCGACCTAGAGGGCTGAGCGTGCCATGCGCTCTACGTGTTTATCGCCGTAGTTGCGTAAACTGGGCTGCACAGCGCGCATCAACACGCGGAATGGACGTCTTGAATGGTAGGACGAAATCAGATCGTACATCGAGCGCGAGAGCACTGTAGACGAGAGCATGAGGCTCTGGGCCCTGAAGCGGCCGACTTGAGTGGCCGCGGATAGGGATGGAGACAAAGAGCGCCAGGGACCTCAGGCTGACACCGGCGGCCCGGCCGCGTACGAAACCGACCATCATCTTCGTACGGGAGGACTTTCGCCTTTAGCGTGCATATAAAGAACTGTTGTATTGCCTCCGTAATACTTTATCTTCTAATTTATGAGTCTACCCTAACATACCTTGATTTGATATCGCACTTGCTCTAATTTATCGGCGCGGGCGCGCTCTCGGCCGCACCCGCTTTTCATCCTCATCCCGTCGTGACCAGCAACTCGCCTACACCAGCCTATGCAAAGTCGTGCACCACAGGGTTTCGATCCGTTCGCCTGTACCCGCTACGCCTCGTGTGCTATGTGTGAGGGCGTTCCTGAGACGGCCTTCAAGATGTGGTGCTAGACAGACTCGCATCATCGTCTTTTTTTTCATCGACCACTCGATAAGCCACGATACTGCTACCCTCGCCGCACCAACGAGTCATTCACGAACGGCGGCCATATCAAACCCTCGAGACCCAATTTCTTCGACGTCGCCCACAACGGCCGCCCCTGCATCAAGGTTTTCGTACCGGCAAGCCCTGGGTGCGTCCGTTCTGCCGGCGCAACGAGCTTAGCTGACCTCGCCTGCTAGATTCAATCATCTTGTGTGCCAGAAACTGGCGCTTGCTATCACCTTGCGCTTGTCGCGGCAGCGTCGTCGAGGACGGACAGAGCATGATGCTGGGCGGGGCGCGACGAGGAAGTGGCTTTCCCCGTCCGAGCTGCGCGAGCGACGACAGGCTGTGCGTGCGTCCGTTCTGCTGGCGTAACGGGCGTTGCTGATCTCGCCTGCTAGAAGCGGTTTGACAACGGCTGTGCCGCGATCGCGAGGCTCAACGAACCCGCAAGACGTCACCCAGGACCATCGTTCAACGAGCCTCTGGACGGCGCGCGCAGCGCCCCGTACACCGCGAGCCCTTCACGTCAACGCCCGCGCCCATTCCAGACCTACTTCGAGATTGCTCGTGTCAAGTCCAGAAAGACTATCGACGCTCACGAACTGCACGCGCGCCGATCAGTGGAAGCGTAGACTATCCCCGTGCGCGCGCTGCTATACGTTGTCGTGTCGAGCTGAACCCCACTCAGGCCCTGGACGCGATGAACAAACGGATGAGAGATCCATGGACACGCTGCCCCCGTGCACCACGTATGTCGTCCTCGACGAGTAGTGCAGCTTGGCTGATCCGTTTCGCAACACCGGCACAGACTGCCTATCTTCGCCCACAGCCAGCGCCACGTTCGACTTCAGAGGGAAACTCACGTACGTATCTCACCTAAATCCGCTCTCATATCTGACTTCTTGGTTACAGGTTCGCGACTGTCGTTGGAAGGTACTTCCATAGTCAGTGCGTTCCATAGTGAAGCCTTACACCGTCTTCTAAGCTCAACGGCTCAACACTGTTGACGAGCGCCCATTGCAGACGCTGACCCGCGCATTCGCTCCCCGTACGCCGTTCCGTGCGTCCGACGATCCCTACTCACATGTGCGACAGTACCGACGCAACCGACATGAGCATGGCCTCTCCTAGCGCCTCGGTCCACGTCAGATGACAGTTTGAGTGCGTATCTTATTCATACGTACACCCGGCGTTCGCTAACGTTCTTCTACAGGCACCCGCTCGCCGCAACTGTATCCTTCGAGTGCGGGAACTGCAGACTACACTCCTGGTACGCATCGTACTATATTACCTTCTTCATGCTCATGCACACCCACACACCCATTTCAGAACCGACAGAGACCCGGACCTCGTTTGAAGCCGCGCGCACCCGCCCGGCGCCGGGACCCTACTCAAAGTCCGATGCCAGTTCCAGCGTTGGTAAGCATTGCAACGACCGCATTACGCGTCGGCCTACTCTGACCTACGTTACTATGTTGCTAAGCTCTCACTCGCCGCCTGTACTACCTCGCTCGCTGCCTACTCGGCCTGCACGCGCGCCGCATTCGACGTCTGAAGGTAGCGCAACATCCCGCTCGGCGCTCGCCACCGCGCATGCAACATTCCGAATTACACGGTACGTTTACGACCACTTTGCTACTCTATCCATCTAAGACATCTGTGTAATCCTAAAGGTCGAACTGCGACTCTGCTCGCCTCGGGCACGCTACGACAGCCCTCACGAAGACTGGCGTACCGTTTCGTTCTACAAGGCGAAGGACGACCTCGACGACGCCGGCCGCTTCGGTTCTGAGGGCTGTGTAATTCAGGTGCGTCTGGTGCAGCCTTCACGGTCATTGAGCTAAGCGCACTTTATCACGCTGTAAGGTCCTCGCGGTTGGCGCAGAGAACAATCGGGTGCACAAGCCAGCACGCGCCCAGCAGCCCCGCGCAGAGCATGTAGACCTCCTGCGCGACGAGCACCCGTCCGACGGCGTATGTGCCCGGCATCGACTCGCGCTACGAGTTCACGCCGGTCGACGACATCAAGGACTGCGCGATGATGGACGTGTAGGACCGCGAGTCGAGCCCGAGCAGCGCGAGCGAGGCCGGCACCCGTCTACGCGTGCAGTACGCATATCCAGGCCCGCAAGCTTCCGCCTAAGCACGCCCCGTCGACCAGCCCGCTTTTCCCCATTTCACTCAACGCGCGGATGGAAGACGGGATCGCGTCGCTGTACTCGCTTCTGCACGACGTCACCGCATCCGAGGGTGAGGCAGTATAAGCTCTGCAAGACTCTAGAGGACCACAGAGCGCGCCTCCTCGCGCTGTTCGACTTTGGCGCGCGCAGCCATAAAGGAAAGCAAGAGG
>KV425892.1:125445-187595 GCA_001632375.1 Exidia glandulosa HHB12029 | reverse complement strand
GTGGTTGTTCGCGCGTCAGGAGACCCAGCACGAGCATGTCCTCAGGAGGCGCCACTCGCGCTCACCGGCTAGCCTGGCGGCTCGCCTGAGCGACCATGATAACGCCGCCGACCTGGTCACCTTTCTGGCCACCCGTCTCGGCCGGCCCGCGCTCGTCTGCTTCGTCATCAACGTCGAATACGTCGACGGGCACCGCGACCCTTTCGACGACGATCCGGATGTCGAGATCCAATAGGCAGAGCACGCCGTGTTGCCACGACTCATCCTTTGCCTCCTTTCGTTGTCAGTGGCCTGGCTATTCCTGCCGCTCGTCCCGGACGAGCTCTGGTGCTTCCCGCACGACCCAGCGGGCTCGCTCGCTCGCAGGGCATGCACCAGCGTTTCTGCGTGCAACACGCTCGCCCCTCGCCGCCTTTGTGGCCTACGGCTCGATGAAGAACGCTTCGAGACGGTGCGAACGGAGGATACACCGGAGGTCTATCTCGTCCCTCCTCGCCTTACTGCTCATCTTGCGATCGATCTTTCGCATGGCGCGGTCCACACTGTCTTGCCTCGTCAGTCTTGCATGCAGCAGACAGCGTGTGATCCTGAGCTCATTTCGCGCGTTCGACGAACTCGTTGGCCGGCGGCTCGGCGCTCACTGGGATCCCGTGCCTGTCTGTTGTCTTCGGCCAGCAGAACATGACGAGCCATCCGCCATGGCTCGTATGCGCGCGCGCGGCTCGTAACCCGAGGACAGCAACGACCCGTAAATGTCGGCGATGAGCGCGGCCAGCCGGGCGACGACGTACGGACGCTCGTGCGAGCGCCTTGCTTATTCGCGGCTCTTTGTGCGCTAGGACCAGAGCCAGTCTATATAGCTCGCGTCGACGGCCATGGGAAGGAGCGTCGCCTTCGTGTCCTCGGCGCAGAGTATTTCGCGATGTACTTCAAACCCGATCCGTCCGTCTCGGTGAGCCGGGATCGCCGCTTACTTTCAATGCTCGTACTCAATCGCATGCGCAGGTTCACGGATCCGACTGTCCAGGTACTCCTTCCTCCTCGGCTTCGTCAAGCCAGTCCCTGGGTCAAGGCGTGACTTCCACCTCCGGTCCCTCCGGCGGCGCGACCGTTATTCCCGCTGTTGGCGCACACATGTTGCGCCACATCTCGGTATCGAGCAGGCATGTTTTCTTTGGTGCTGCGCGTATACATCGGCGCTGACTACGGGACTGGCTGCTGGCAGGTAGAGA
The DNA here is from genome assembly GCA_001632375.1 of Exidia glandulosa HHB12029. Classification (NCBI taxonomy): domain Eukaryota; kingdom Fungi; phylum Basidiomycota; class Agaricomycetes; order Auriculariales; family Exidiaceae; genus Exidia; species Exidia glandulosa. Next base: position 186,363 of record KV425892.1, on the reverse strand, counting down.
ACGAACCGCTTCCCCCTTCTGGATTCTGGACGTGGTTCAACGCTTGGTTTGCGAATGGGCCGCCCGACCCAGACGGGACGCTCAAGCTCAAGCTCGGGCGCGGGCGCAAGATGCAGCGTCGAACCAGGCGCCGGTCGCATCGCTGAGCCAGCCGCCGCCCGTGGCCTTCGGTCACCCGCCAGGCGCCTCGAGCTCGACAGTCCGCAACTCGCCTCCTGGGTCGCAAGCCTACGCGATGACGGCTGCGCAGATTAACGCTGGTGCTGTCAATGGCTGCTCTCAATCGCAAGCTGGCCCCGAGGCCCGTGTCCGGCGTCGCTCCTCGATACTTATCGACGGTCCGCTCACCATTGTCCTGAAACCGGTGGCGCGTACTGGGAGCGGGAGGAGCGGCGGTCGGAAGTAACGGATGGACAGGCGACTCTCGATAGATCTTTACGATGCGCACAGTTGCTTGATCTCTGGGATACTTGGTCACTCTTCATGACATGCACACTTGGGCCGTCCTATAGTCACCCTTTAATGTTTATCATCTCGTTCTTGTCATATCCTCAACTCCGACTACCAGCTCGTCCGAGGCTTCTAGGACCGTAATCGAAACTTATATTGTTGCCATAATCAGCTGGAGATCGTACAGTCACTTGTGCAGCCGCGCCCCTCCTCTGTCGTAGTCATTAAGCAAGCTGGACCTGAATCGTCACATCCTTAAGATCAAGCTTGGTGGTCGCAACCTTCAATGATGATTAGCTCGTGCATGTTTGAGGGGAACCACATACCTCCTCGTCGCCGTAGGTGGTGGTCACGACTTCCTGCAAGCGCAATAATTCAGCTAAAGGTATTCCGCCGTACACCAAACATCCGCCTACCGCTGTAAAGCTCTTCGGGACGACCTTAATGCCGACTATGTCGTCCGCTCCAAAGCCGAGACATTTGACCATCTTGTGACGTGGTGAGTTATGCTCAGACAGCAGCGACACAATACTAACATCAATGACCCGGCGAGCAATCGGAGTGCCGCTCCAGGGCCCGACAGGGGGCCCGGTATGCTCGAGAGCGATGAGCTGCTGACATTTACTATCGGAGTCCGGCGTGGTCATGCGTACTCACCTTCGCGACCTCCCGGAGAGGGCGACCATCGTACTCCTCCGCCTTACCTGTCAGCATGATGACGGCAATGACAAGGAAAATGTAAGCTCACCTCGTCGTCGGAACAATCACTCTCGGTTGCCGTCTCGGAAATTGTCTGAGCGGGAGCCCGAGCCGACGCGTCGGTGGCTTCGACCTGCGGGTGCTCAGCGCTCAGCGCCGAACAACAGCTCCGAGTCGCCACTCGCACACGCACCGCGGCACGAGACGCCGTTCGGCCATAGGGGCCGTACGCACCATTGGGGTGACGGAAGACCTGCCGGGCCCGCAGACAAGCTCAGCTCCAGATGCATTTGATTCAAGCTCGCCAGACGTACAGTAGCGGGGGGAGGGCCGTTTGGGACGGCCGGCTGCCTGGCCTGCAGTGCGGCCGATCGCTCGCCCACGCGAACGTCAGCGACAGGCCGAGACGCTCTCTGGACGGACTGCGCGACCTGTCGTACGTGCTCAGCGGACTGCGCGACCTGTCGTACGTGCTCAGCACCAAATGACGGCTTGAAAACTCGTTCGCAGACGCACCGGAGCGGCGGGGGCGACGGACGGATAGAGCTGCTGAAAAGCATTTGTGAGCCCGATACCGAGCTGGTCCAAAGCTTGGAGATGCATCTCCCTCGCAAGATCGTCGATGTTGGCCATGGTGATCAGATGCATGCCCCGCAAATTACTGTCATCCTTTTATGTAAATTAGCCACATGCAGCACGTGGTCAACACGTTGATGTTTGTGCCTGATACGAAAGCGCTCATCCTCGGGACGGTAATCCTATCGTAATCGAGGGTAAGTAGATTGCCGTGTCTTCGATGCCTCGTGGCGGGCATGCGCATCCTTCGTGGCGCGTGCCTTGCTCATTACTTATCTCCTGCGATCTCGCCCTGGCTCATCCAGGTCCTGCTTCCCGCCCTCGATGTCGTTAATTTCGCAGGTACGTTCCCCAAGTGCTTGGAGTCCGGTCGATAATTTCCCAGCCACAGGCCGATCTCTACAAACGGCTCATCCAAGAGACCATTCGCTTCATCGCCTCAGGCGGCCTAATGCGGAAGTGGACCACGGCCGCTGCGGCTGCGGCTGCGAAGTCGAACGAACGCCCAGCGATGAGCAGGCAGGTGGCCTCCGGGAAAGGAGGTGCTACGGCGTACAATGTCTTCCTCGCCGCCCTCGTCCACGTCGTTCGTACTTCGAAGAGCCTCGTTGCGTTACACCTTCCGGCGATTTCATGGCCCTGGAACGTCGCAGACGCGAATAGATTCACCACGCCCGTGTGGGACATCGTCAAGGCTCACCCGGACGTGATGGCCTTGTGCTCGAGGGTCGCAAAGCAGCGCCGCCGCCTCCGCGAGTCGGCACCGCCGCGACGGAACTGGACCTCCTGATGTTTTCCTCCTCGAGTCCTCTTCCTGTGATAGTAGCCTGTTGACTTTTCCGGCCTTTATCTCTTATGCTGTAGATCATCTGATTACCGGTATTCAAATGTATGGACGTGTGTGACTCGCTCTTAACCTCTCCGCTCACGACGCAATGCTGTCCCCGCGCAGCGCGCTCGTTTCGCTGACCTGCGCAAGACCTGCGCACATTGACCGCCGACAAATTACCAGCAGTGCGGGTTGAGGAACATGCCAACTCGCCTCGGTCTCTGGACCACGCGTCAGTGAGTGCGAGCGGCGAGGGCATTGATGACTCTAGTGCGCGTGAATCTAAGCAGCTTGCAGACCTCCAACACGACGTTACGACCGAAAACGTCTGCATTTCCACAACATGCGGGTCCTGACTCGCGGCGATCTGGTGCTTGGCTCCAGCGCCCGTTGGTGTCTGCCCTGCTCAAATAAACCTCGCCGCTCGGGTTGGCAATGATGCCGACTTCCTTTCTCCATGGCCTTCCGTTAACCAACGACGAGCGGCTTTGCACAGCCAGGAACAGCGGCGAACAGGGCCCGGGTTCACAGTCCTCAGCCCGCTGGGATTCTCGTCGGACCCGCTGTCGTCGCACTCGAAAGATTCAAAGGCTCCCGCTGCCACCTGCGCGCCGCGGTCGATCCGACTCACCTCCCGCCCCGCTGTCACGAGCACGACGAGCGACCACTTGATCTACAAGTGCGGCTGTATCGGCAAGCGTATCATCGAAATGAACTCGGCGAGGGCTCGTTCAAGCACGGTATGTGCTCAGTTGTTTCCAGCATCGCCGCTCACCATCGTCGCATGGTGCACGACAAGCTCAAGGCCGAGCGCGAGCGTGGCATCACCATCGACATCGCCCTCTGGAAGTTCGAGACTCCCAAGCACATGATCACCGTCATCGACGCCCGGGCCACCGTGACTTCATCAAGAACGTGGCTTGCATCGCCGTCGTCGCCATGTGCGTAGGAGGAGGCCCCTTGCTCAACATGCCGACCGTCGTTTGGCTGGCGTCGGCTGCGCGTCGCGCAGCGCGTTTCGTCTCTCGTGCGTTACGTCTCTTGTGCGTTGCGCTCATGGCACCACATTATGCCTACTCACAGCCGATTTGCTCCATGCAGCAGGGCCATCGCATTCTGTGGACTGTAGTTCACTGCTCTCGCTGCGTGGTCGCGTCTACTTCGAAGGCTGGAGGACCCGCCGGGCGAGTGGGCAAGACCAGATTCGAGCTCGACTTCGCCCCCAAACTCGCTATGCACAACAATACTGATAAGGTATAGCTCATTACTGGTTTCTTTTGTCGTTTTCCAGCCCTGACGCTTCACAGCTACGCGTACGGCGACGACGATGTTTCATCCTTCGCGCGCGCCATGCATCGGGCCCCGTAGCTCGTCGCGCTGTCCAACAGTCTGCGCGCTGGTGCGATCGTTCCGCCGCATCGCCACGCGAGGCCGACATCGAACGCAATGCAAGCTACGACGACACGACAGCGTGACCGAATCAGCCGCGTTAGCGCGCGCTCTGTCGCTGGTGTGTTGCCTCCTCGAGCAAGCCTGTAAAGCGTGCGTTCATTGATTCATTCACTGTGTACGTGTCGGCCCCGATCTTTCGTGCGTCCATGCACGTTTTATCCGTGCTATCCTCACGCTGTCACAGTTTCTAAGCATTACAAGTCCGGTGCGAGGGTTCATCGTCGCCATCGTCGCCGCGCTCGCCGCGGCCTACCGCACGTCCTTGGACTAGCGTGCCCTGCGCGAGCGCGTGGAGTCAAGCGGTCGCGATGCAGGCTCTTTTCGTACTTGAGTACATTCTCCTCAACAAACTTCTTACTTGGCCGTGGTCACGAAGCCGTCTCATCTTGCACGCACTTCGCTTTTACCCGTTCCTCGTCGCTTTTCCATCTCTCCCAACAGTCTGCACTGGCTCAGTTCAACGAGCGCGGCAGGGCCGTGTACGAGTCTATTCCAGAGCTTGTCACTCCGCACGTCCTGATTGGAGCAGGTTAACCTGACGAGTAGTTACAGGCTTAGTCGTAAAGGCGACGGGAAGACGTCAATCGCTCCTGCGTTCAGGTCCTCGTCTATTCCCGCTCGCTGATGTTCACGCGCCCACCACTTCCGCTGAAGTTGTTGACGATGCAGATACGTTTCCAGGGTCTCGTGTTGCAGTTGCACCTCTGAGAATATGTGAGAAAGGAGGGATGGAGATAGTGATGATGGTGACGAACTAGAGCATTGCCGCCAGCATTGCGCACGGCAGTGGGGGTGGGCGTGGGCCATGCGAGTCCCGGACTCATGCTATTTCCCAGGTCTGAGACGCATCCGGCACCGGCGCGGTCGGTGTTCTGGTGAGATGCGCGTCCTGAGCTCGGACAAGGCGGCTCGGAATTCGGCGCAGAGGAGCATCGTGCAGTGAACCATTCACTGGCAGATGAGAGGCTGGGTGCACATTCTTCGTTACGTTGCGCATCCGTGTAGTCAAACTGTCCATTGCCATCGACATCGCCGAACACCTGAGATTCGCTATTCATTGCCAGTGGCGGCGCGTCTCCGTTTTCGGAAAGACGGTCAATTCCTCTGGCATTGGCATCCCGCGGCGATGCGATGACGGGGGATCCCGGCTACGAATTTGATTTAACCCAATTCATGATGCTTGGGGTGATTCATACGTGGTCAAAGTCCCTGGTATTGACGTATTCTGCCCACCGGCAAGGTGCGCCGTGGCCGGATCCACAGACGAAGGAAAAGTTCGCATAATTAGTTGGCGGTGCTGTAGAGGAGGGTGGACTAGGCCGTCGAACATACGTGAACTGTAGATGGCGTTGGTGAGTAGCCACGCACTGGAGCTGTGCGATCAACGCTGCTCACTGAGCGAGTTCGAGCGTAGGATGGAGATGCTGATTCGGTGGCGCGCCGTGCGCGCGCCGTTTGTGATTTGGGCGCAATGGAATTCGAGAGCTGAGAATGCTTAATCTATGAGGAAGTTGCAAATAAGAACGAGGTCCAAGGTGCAGGCGATGCGTGCACAACACAGTACGCACGTTGAACTTGTGTTTTTTGGGGGGGTTCACCGTACACAACGAGTTCCCTGACGACGATCTTGGTCGTTTATGGCCCATATCGCGGCAGGTTTACGCCTGATAATATGATCTTGTGTCTGGAGACCGAGCCTTTTATAGGATAGGATGGGTTCTTTACGCAGATCGGCCTTTGTTTCCGCCTGTTGTCCGTCTCATCTCCAGCGCGAAGGTCCCTAAGGCCGAAGGCTTAAACCGAAGGTTGCCCATATCCTTCAAGACGGCTGCTCTGGGCTATCGTTCCCTCCAGGCAGCGGGATTGTGATTGACGCCAGCATGTGTTCTTTCCCGCGCTCGCACAAGCAGCACCGCCTGAAGATTGTAAGCCTGCAGGCCGGCGCTGAGCGTGAGGTTCAGTACTCACTGGGGGACTATCTGTCTTACCCATCCTAACCTAACCTCGAAGCTCACGTTGATTCAGCGATACGTTGATCCCGCGAGACGCGCAATCTATGAACGCCGAAGCACCGCCGCTTTGAGGCACTGCACTGCCACCTTGAAGCTCACGTCGATCAAGCGAGACGCAATCTGATAGACCGTCGAAGCAGCTCAGCGCCACCCAAACACGTCTCTGTGACCTTCTTGCGTCGTGCAGTACGTACTGCAGTGCTTGTTGTCCCGGAACGGATGCGGAACGGAACGGAACCGCAGCGCTGCTCGCCGTATCGCACGGTTTCTTCGGGCTGCGTGCTGGTGAAGCTCCTCGTCGTCACCGTCCCATTCTGCCCGTGTCTCGCCCAAGGGCCGTTACCGTTCATTGCCGGGTGGGTGTGCGTGGGGCACGCTCCTAAAGGCTTCGTCTTGGCGCATCGTACTTCCCTGCTCGCGTGCGTATCGGCGCAAACGGCGCGCACGCACAACGCTGGTCGAGCGGGCTTCGCACGTGCACGCAGCCGCGAGCGACCTTCTGCCCTGCCGCTGCGTCCGGTCTCGAACGTGCCAAAATCGTTATCTGCTGCCGAGTTTTGGAGCCTCTTCACTGTCGTCGCAACAGGTTCTGCGGCATCTGTTTAGACCGGCGCGACTACTGTTAGCTGCAGAGCCTGGCGAGGACGGTGCGCGGCTCCAACATCCAGGGTAGATCTGCGCTATCAACATCTCGCGCGGTGCTCGCGCGCCCTTCGGCAGAACCGTCGCCCAGGCTCTGTGCCTCTGGGCTGACGGTATGATTTGCACGTTAAGATGCTACATCTGCTCCCGGCGTGAGGGAGTTTTGCTCCGGCGTGTGGTGCACCGCCGCACGACAAGATTGTCATTAGCTGTACGAGGGAATGATACCCAGGGGTAACCTTCGTATTGAGAATGTAATGAGGAACGAGTGTGCCATATGAATACAGCAGTGTCGCTAAATACAATGCGGTGAGAGCTAATGTACTAGTAGTCGCAGACTGACGTCGGTCGTCGATGCTGTCATCACTCCGTCAGAGAGAGAGACGTCGTGAACACGAACAAAGGTTGAGCTTGTATTCAGACGGTTGTGAGGGAGTCTATGGACGATTGTTACGACTCCAATTTGACATGCTTCTCTCGGAGCTCGCACATAAGGTTCTGTGCCACGAGCTCAACCTTTTTTCGTGACCACGACGTCTCTCTGACGGAGTGACGACAGCTGTCGCATCGACGGCCGATTCAGTCCGGGACTACATTAGCTCTCGCCGATGTATTTAGCAACACTACACTTGTTACTCATATATTCGTTATACTAGATACTATGCAGTTGACCCCTGGGTATCCTTCTTCACCCAGCTAATGAAAATCTTGTCGTACGGCGGCGCGCACCACACCCCGGAGCCAAAACTCCCTCACAGCGGGACCAAATGCAACATCTTAACGTGTAAATTCTCGTTGAACTAAAGCCCCACAACACTATCATTCAGTTACTGAGCACTGGGAGAACTCTTATTGAATATCTGTGCTACCTGGGGTCTCGTAACAGGGATTCGCAGATTCAGATTTGAGTCCGATTTCGCCCGCCCGCCGGACGGAGGTCAAGAGCTGGCAGCCGCGTGGCGGGCTGTCTCGCATCGCGGCACTGTCTGGGAACCTGTCTACCGTCAACCTAGGGGCACAGAGCTTGTTCGACGCAGAATTTGAGCAGTTGTCACTTTGGAGTCGTAACAATCGTCTGGATACTCGTTGTGAGGACCCATGTTTGACACCTTCCCGGAATTCTATGCCACTTAACCTCAGGGTCTTGCGCTTGACCAGCTTCGCCGCCTGCAGCGACGTCTGACGCAGTAATGACAGCCGTCCTCCACTTGCAGTGCGCAACCAGTTCCCAAGATTACATAAGCTCACGTGCTATCCTCGTATCGAGCGCTCGTTCCTCATCGCGTTGCGTTTGACTCCAATATTTGACGCCTTGGAGGGCGCGGAGAGCTGCCTCGACGAACCGCAGCTTCTGCCCGGGCGAAGACCTGATGCAGATACACTGTACAGTGCAAGTTCACGGTCCTGAGCCGGCGCTGAGTACTTAAAGCACCGTCTCACATTGGTCTCGCATGTCCGTCGGACGAGATGTCACCATGTCAGCGGCTGTGCCCACTGCAGACGCTGTCTGGGTCGTTGTCGGACGCTTCAACGGCGGCTGACACCGATTTCCGTGGCCTTCCGGAGCAAGCTCCCGGAGAAGCACGTCAAATTGGGGTCCTCACAATCGTCCCTATACTCGAATTCGAATTCAGAGAAACTGTCAAATATGGGCTCTCACAATCGTCTGAGTACTATCGAAACACCGCCACTTTGAAGGCTTGCTGCCTTTTCGTCTTGGCTATGTCACTCCCCTGTCTCCAATGTCGCTCCTCAGACGTCGAGTATGATCCCGGAGCGAAGTTTTCTACTGCTCAGCGCAATATACCAGAGGGATAGCGGAAGGGGTCGTCAATATCAGCCTCAGGCCGAGCCTGACGCTCGCGCAATCTTGAGATTAGCACAACCAGAGGGTGGCGTTTTGCAGGAAATGGTGAATAAAATCCAGAACGCCGACATCATTGCCGTACTCCTCAGCAATGGCTAATGCTCGATTGGCGAATGTATCTCGAGTCCACGCCGCACGATCGCAGATGACGATGAGAGGTCGAAGTGGATCAGGATAAGGACTCGGCGCAGACGCTGGAGACTGCCACTCTCTGCCTTTATATCCGTACTGCGGCGTCGGAACAGCGGGGTCCTGAACCTCACTGACGAGGTGTGAACGTTTCTTTTATTCAAGCTCCAAGTCATGCATGTGCTACTAGCACAAAACTCACGTCGACGTCTTATCGAGGGCATCAAGTGGTAGGACAAAGAACTCGCCACTGACTACACGGGCCCGTAACTGAGCGGCGCTGAGCTTGGAGGGTGCAGATGCTGAAGCGGCTCGTCACGATACAACTTGCGCTTGAGAGGATGCTTAGGCTGCGCACGAAAAAAATGTTCCGTAGCTACGGAACATGAGTTGCATCAGGTCATGTCGAGCGCGGCCGCCAGCGCAAACTGAGCTTAAGCTGGCTCGGATATCACCGAGCGACGTCATCGCTTCCCGCTCTCGCCTCTTTCGTCTCCTTTTCATTGTCCTCGCCATGGAAGATACAAATAAGTGCTGGAATGAAAATAAAGTGCATTGAAACTATATACCGACATGATCTGACATGTAATACCCGCAGTACTGATCACGATCGTAAGAAATCCTTACCTTCGTCTGAGCTGAGCAAAGAGCAGACCGGGAACCAGAAGCCAAGATCCAGAGACCAGACCCAGAGCTACCATCAGGAGCAAGAGCAAAGAGACCCCGAGCAAAGCACAGACCAGAGAGCAAGGAGAACCGAAGAGCAGAGCAGAGCAGAGACCAGACCAGACCAGACACAGCGGAGACGGATGGGCGGAGCAAGCAACGATGAGCCGGATAAGAGAACAGGAGCTACAGGAAAAGCTGAGAGGGGATGAAGTTAGAGTTAGTGGGCGGGGCAGAAGACGGATACGAATTAGAGACGGAGCGACTGACGAGAACACGCACCAGCTCTGCATCCGGACGCGCTCTGGTAAATGGCATTCTGTATATAGTGTTAGGACAAGCGATAGTCTAATTATATAGAGCAACGCACTGGTACGGGCCGGTAAACCTCACGCGCAATACGCTCAACCGCGCGCGCACGGTGCAGAGGTGTCTGGTTGAACGCGGCCACGTCCGGTGCCACTAAGCTCACGTCTGCACTGAGAAGCACAGACGGACCACCGGGATGTCCCCATCACCGGCTGAACGCCCTTCAGCTTGACTGAAGGTCGCAGAGCTTCGCAGCGACCGTGCGGGCATGTGCGACGAGCCGAGAGCGCGCTCATGACCATGGAACTCGAGTAGAGATGAGCGCCCGCAAGGCCGTGTCCGACGACGTGCGGCCATTGTATAGCTAGCGTTGGAGAGTATGGAAAGGGAGGTGGCGCAGGTTGGAACGGGGACATGCAGGTTGAGGTTGACCAAACAGCAACAAATCAACCGCGCCCTTCGGATGCGGAAGCCGGTCGCTCTGCTTCCGTGCTCAAGGAGCGTAATAATTACGGGCTAAGCCTTTCAATTTAAGACTCAGGCAACGCACAGGTGATCATAGGGCTGCGTGGGATACTGAACCCGTATTCCTTCCGTTACGCATTCATCACTGGCCGTTCCAGTTGAGGTAAACTTCAGTCTGAATTCTGAGAGGGGACGTCGTCCACACCATTATACTTCATACTCCAAATGAGAAGATCAAGCTGGCGCTCTGAGAGGACCGAGCGCGGAAGATGAGTTATGAGATCGAGGGTAAATTCCTGCAGTACCATATTAACAACTATATAGCAAAATCAACGGGACTTACACGTCGATCTCTCCACGGGAAGTACGGGCTGGCGGTGTCGAGAGGTCGGTTCACTGCCTCCCGCATCCGTGTGCGTCCTTCGGTGGGAATGAACTCCTGAATAATAGTAAGCTGTAAGCCATTTATATCATTAAGGGACCACACCTCTTCAGCATCGATATGCCCTGCAAGCTCTGGGGTTCCCTCGTCCGATTCAGATTCGGAATCCGAGCCGAACTCGATCACAGCCTCGCCAGACAGGAATCTGGATACGCTTTCGAAAGCAATCGTCTCGACATCTTGACTCATGTCTTCGTCGTGAGATCGACAGCTTCAGCACGAGCACGGTCTCGAAGCTTTGCTTCGTGTAGGACGCGCAAACCAGCCAAGAGGTCTGGCTGCGACGCGACAGTCTGGGGCGCAAATTGGTGCGCAAACGCCTGCGCTCGCTGCTGGGCGTCTTTCTCGGACTGCTTGTCGCGGCGCCAGGATTTAAGGTTTTCCTTGTGGTCCTTGGACTCTTCGTGACGAAGGGCGCCCTTTCTATCCCTCTCCTGGCCGTCCCTGCACACACGACACACCAAAGTCTCGTCTTCTGCGTCTCCAGCCCAACCTGCAACGAATTAGACGCAGCGCCAGAAAGTGTTGCAAGGACAAACAGTCGGGGTCCTGGAAGTCGCGACGACGCGTTGTTGATTTCGGCAGGGTGTGCATGGCAGTTGCGCGATTGAATGACGAGGACTTGACGAGGACTGTCAGTGCGGGCTGTCGGCACGAGCTTTCACCGGTTTCACCTTCCAGTTCCGCGACGGATACAGCCTTGGGTGTCCTCTCGTGGAAGGTTACTCAGCTATAAGCCTGACTTAACGATGCAGCGATACGCGACCTGAATTTGCAAGTCTGTTCCATGCCTGAATCCCAGTAGGAAACGGAAACGCGAAAACGAGCGAGGACGGGCCATTTCTGCGCCGGAACGGAAGTATCTGACGAGAACGAGCGAGAACGGGCTGATGTCGTCGACAGCCCTTGACTCGACTCAAGCGCGCGTTTCAGCTCGTCTCACTCGCCTCCTTTCTTGTATGCCGACGCAAAGAAGCCTTCGGCACGCCTCAAAACGTTGGGGACGTCGGCCAGGCCAGGCCTTGGCCCAAAAATGCCCAAGTCTTTTGGTACTCCGTCCGTCGTCTCTTTCCCTCTTCCCTTTTTTTCTCTAAGTTCCCATCCCGTCTCACCCGCTTTACAGGTGCGTACTACCTACGGGATGCTGTGCGCGCTCAAGCACTCAAGCACGGTTCCTCCTCAGGTGCTTGGCGTGCCTGCGGCCGCCCGCCACTGCCTGTCGTCGCCGTCGCCGTCTTTGCCGTCGCCTCGCTTGTCGAAAATTTTTCGTGGGCCAACTACGGTACGTGATCGATCCAGTTCAAGTATGTACGAGTCTCACACATCTTCGTAGACGTCTCTTGAGGTCATTTACTGGTGGTGCTGTAAGTAAGCCGTTCCCTCCGTTCTGCGCCTCCCTTTTCTCACCTCTTTCGCTTTGATATAGGCGAACGACTGTGCACACTTGATACAGCTGCAGAATTAGATAGTGCGCCGTATAATACGTAGTTCGTATTATCCTATCCTGTACTCGTAGAATAGGCCCGCCTGATGATAATACGATTTTTTTTCTGCTCCAAAAAAATCGTACGATCCCGAATAAGCCCCAGTCAACCAGCAAGCAGAAAGCATCTGTGTGATTGATCTCGTCGAGATGGCTTGCTCTCGCTCGCTGTCGCCCGTTCGGTTTGTTTGCTTATTGACATTTTGGCTCTGAGAACGGGCGAGAACGGGCGCGCCTGGCTGAGAAGATTTCCGCCCGTTCTCGCTCGTTTTCGCGCTTCCGTTTCCTACTGGGCCTGAATCTCGGCATCAGCTGAGCATAGGCCTAGGTTGGCAGCCGTGCCGGGCAGATTTTCAGACGTGGCACAGCCTCGACACGTGCGGAGCTCAAGCGGGCGCTCCTCGGTCTCACATATAAGCATCAATCGATAATTATCTTGCAGTGAAGCCGTTGCCGTGTAGCCGCTTCCTCTTCGCCGTCGCGCGAATTGCAAGATGCTGCCCCGCTCCGGGCGAGAACGACGAAGTGGACCTCCCCGCCAGCTTGACGATGGCGCACATGTTGCTGGTCAACAGCCAGAAATTGGTACCACGAAGAAACGCTCGAAGTCAGCGAAGAAGAAGGACAAGGCTAAGTTGAAGCGTCAACGTGGTGCGTGGCTCTTTCCTGCCGGTCAATCCTTAGTTCGTCACAGTGATCCACATCGCATAGATGCCGAGCCGTAAGACATCGCTGTCGACAATCGTTGTGATTGTCTCCCGGATTGACGTCGCGAGTGGGCTTCCCGCATCAAAAGGGCTAAGCCAACCAACTTCGGGTCTCTGTGCAAATGGTGAACCCCTCGCCCAGTTCTGCGCCGAGATGGTGGACGTAATCGTGACCCCCAAAGCTCGGGCAGCGTGGCGCAAGAGCAGCAGGCGGTAACGTGAGATCCCTCAGGGCTCCGCGGACCGGGTGGAAGGAGGTCATCGCCAAAGACAAGCCTTTGCATATTCTGTGGCTGTGCTGCACTCACTTCCTCTTGCGGATCCTTCTTCTGCCGGTGGTTCGGTGGCGACGGCGCACTCCAAACTCCGAAGCACTTGCGGCTCTCCTCGCGCACACGATGCACATCTCCACACCTCCACAGCGTACTCCAGCCCTGTCATCGTGTGATACCCAGACCCTCGCAACATGACGCTTGATGCGTTCCGCGACAAGTTATGCGCACGCTCCTACATCGACGACAGGGCTATCGCAGACGCTCCTGCCATCCACGCAAGCTGCTAATGTGCGCGCAACGTCCTCTTCGCGCCTCTCGAGCATATCTCCTTACCACACCCAGAGCGCGTCTCCTTGCCCTGTTCCAGCCTATCGAGTTTCCGCTGAATCCGGCCTTCCACTCGAAATCGCATCTGTAACTCGTCATCGGTACGTTTGAAACCCTTTCTGTGCAGGTCTTTCACATCTACGGGATCGCTCATCGCAGAGTTCAGCCAACTATCCCTGTTATACGTGCAAAGTCTCGCTATGCATACGGCGTCGGCTTAAGTTCGTTCCTCGTTCCAGACTTCTTGATAGACATTCTAACGCGCAACACAAGCACTGCACTCCTCCGTGCGGAAGGCGCGAGCGGAAGCCAAGGAGAAGGGTGTGCTCCAGCTCGGCCCCAAACCCGCGATCCTAAACAAGGCGAAGTTTGCTGTCCTTATTACTTCGCATCTCAAGGTATGTCGTCCTTGCGTTTTATATTATACACTGACCGCGGCGCAGCACATGTCGTTCTTCGGCTACGTTCTTCGCACGAGCTCCCACCACCAGGTGCACACGTTTACGATGCGCATCCTGCAAGACATGCTGCCGGACTCGATCCCGCTGCGGCGCGAGATGGTCAACATTCTCCGACTTTGCTCAAGATGAATCATTACACTTCCCTCCAGGCAATCCAGGCGAACATCGAGCTCCTCACGTACGAGCGTATCCTCCTGTCACCGCATGGCATCGCAGTCAAGGTCCGACTGACCTCGACTTCGCGCCGCTCCGCTGCATCATCGAACTCTTCGCGTGGGGCGTTCACGCGCTGTTCACGCGCTCCCCGGCTCGTTGCAAAACGTGACCCCGAAGCTCATCGTCAACACCATCTCGTTGCGACGCTACCGAGCGACGAGCGCAAACGCGACATGACCATCGAGCTCTGCCTCACAATCCATGGAGCTCATCCTGCAAGGTTTGCGCACCCTCGAGTTGCGTATCGACGATCTCCATCCGGACTGCATCGTGCCCAGCGTCGTCGACCGCCAGGTCGTTCCTCTGCTGCACCACTAGCCTCCTTCCTCGCACTGCCGTCCGCATTCGATCCTTGCGTGGAAGCCGGGCCGAGTGGGTCTTTCCGCTCGTCAAGCCAATGGAGCCGCGTAGCACAGCTCCCATCGCGAACGTCGTCTACGGGATCGATGAACAGGCCGCTCTGGACGCGCTTTACGGTCGCGCTCGATTTCTGTAGTTGGTTCTCGCTTTGGACTATGCCCATAGCATCAGCGCGGCGCGTCGTTGACATTGAGCTCCTATTGTGGGATCCTATGCCTGCGCGGAATGTGCGTCAGCCCACGTTAACCCAGGCGCGAGCAGCACGCTGTCGGAAAAAGACAACTATCTCGTTTACACCCTACCACCGTCGCTGTGCCGAATGTGCGTCTGGGTCTCGCCTTCGGGCCCGCGCTGACCAGCATAACAGGTCTGGCCTGGGTCTGGCTAATTTGCTCCGTCGCTCGCATCTGTGGACGAGCGGACGACGAGCCAGAACCTGCTCATCGCTACGAGATCATCATCGCTACGACGGGCGAACCTCATCACCGTCTTTACCTCGCCAGTTCCGTCGGCGATTCAACACCTCCCTGCGTAGTGGAGCGCAAACACAAGGCCGACTTCCCACTCAGCATTGCGCAGGAGAAACCTAGACGGAGCTCGAGATTCGAGAGCGAGAGGGTTACCAACGCAGCGTGCGGAACGGCGTCGTGTGGGAGGTCAAGCAGACGTGGACAAAACCGTCCGGTGAGTTTCAGAAGGTTCGGGACTGCATGCTCCGAGAGATGCTGACTCGCTTGCAGGACCAACGCGCAGGGCTACTCGAGCCTGGAGATCGACCTGAGCACCCAAGTTAGCGCGTCAGACCGCACTCCCATCGTCCTGTGCCATCAACGCGGGCAACCAGCGCTAGGAGACGATGTTCCCGGGCACGGTGTAACGTGCGCAATGGATGGTCTCGCTATCGGCCATGAGCGTCGTAGTCCGCTGCTTGGACTCAGACGCCTTCACGGGACGACGGTGTCGAGCCTCGTGTGGGGTCGGCTGCCCGCAGCCCGGTACGTGCATCGATTGACGTTGTTCTTGTTCCGTCAAGTACTGAACCTCCTTCTTCCTTTCAGTGTCAACGGGACAATGCCTCATTCAACACGTCGGCGTACATGATCGGCAGTCTCTACGACGACCTTACCGCGCGACGCCATGCCGTTCTTTCGACATCATCTGCGCTGCTCCTTCCGCTCGGTAGTCGCGCTCGCGGCTCCGATTATTGCCCCTCCATTCCGAGCTTCAGTTGCGCATATCCCGTCGACACAGCGGCGCATGTGAGACTGTTGGCGACGGCTCCTCATCGCTGGTACCCGGAACCCCTGCTACCACGCAGCACAGTCGACCAACGATACAGATTCAAACGCGAGGAACATACCGCCGCCCCTCACACGACGTTGCGCGAATCCCAGAGCGAACCTTCGAAACAAGGAAGATAAGATTCCCGTTGTTTCCTGTGACAGAGTTTAAAGGAGCGGCAGTGCGGATAGCGCCTTGCTTGTTAGCGGCTCGTTGTGCGCGACAACCATATAGCTCGCTTTCACGGCCATGGGAATGAGCCTCGCCATCCCGTCCTCTGCGCAGACGTATCTCCATGTATCCTCCGCCCTTCACCGCCGGGTCGAACCCCACGGTGAGCCGTGACCGCCGCTTGCTTTGAAGCTCGTACTCATCGCATGCGCAGGTTCAGGGATCTTACTATCCAGGCATGCATCCCGCCTCAGCTCCCTTGAGCCAGTCCTTGGGTCAAGGCGTGACTTCTACCTCCGGTCCTGCCGGCGACACGACCGGCGTTACCGCCAGCACGCAGACCGTTACGGCTGCCTATAACTACTGGCTCCAACACGTTGGGCCATATACGGGCGTCGCGCAGGTATGTTTCCTCCTGGTGCCACGCGTATGCATCAGCGCTAACTACGGGACTGGGTGCGAGTAGGGAGGGAACGATTCGGATCCCCCGGCCGAGTTCTGGGCGTGGTTCTTTGCTCAGTCTGTGCAAGAGCCGCCGTCGGGGATTGTGCCCAACTGGGCTCCGGCGCAGGCGCAGGCTCAAGCACAAGCGCAGTCGGCGGTCGCGGGGCTGCGCCAGTCGCCAGCAACGGCGTTCGGCCACCCGCCTGGCGCGACGAGCTCGACAGCCCGCCAGCCGGCTGTTGGGTCCTATGCCTACGGAATGACGGCTGCGCAGGCCAACCCTGATGATGGCCGCTCTCAGTCGCAAGCAGGCTCCGCGGCTCATGTCCGTCGTCGCTCCTCGATACGCATCGACGGTCCGCTCACCATCGTCCTTCAACCGGGGGCGCGCACTGGGAGCGGGAGGGACGGCGGTCGGAAGTGACGGGCTCTGGGATGGACAGACGAATCCGGATAGGTCTACACAGTTGCTTGGTCTTTGGGATAGTTGCTCGCTCTTCATCTTGTCCATCTTATATAGTCTCAGCACACATAGTTGCTTGGTCCTTGGGATAGTTGGTCGCTCTTTATGATGTCCATCCTATACAGTCTCATTTAATCGTCATACT
This sequence comes from Exidia glandulosa HHB12029, assembly GCA_001632375.1. Taxonomy (NCBI): domain Eukaryota; kingdom Fungi; phylum Basidiomycota; class Agaricomycetes; order Auriculariales; family Exidiaceae; genus Exidia; species Exidia glandulosa. Next base: position 169,492 of record KV425892.1, on the reverse strand, counting down.
CTGATTCCCTCTGACACATGCACTTGGTTTGCCGGACAAGTCCCAGCACTGCGCACGCGGGCACTCGCTGACAGGCTGCATTTAGCCTCCTACATGACTGTTCTCCAATCCCAGTAGTAGGGATACGCACTGCAATTCTACATGTATTCCGTTCGCCCGCCGAACATCTGTGTGCCTCTCGCTGTTGAAAACGCTGAGCGTTTCCCGTACGACTCGGGCGCTGTTATCTTCGACTTCATCTGATCAGGACGTGCACTTTCTCTTCGTAGTCAAACTCCAAGTTCATAGTCAGAGCTAGATGCTGTTGTATTGCAAATCTTGTACAAGACCTTGCCCTAAGAACAGAGGCAGGTGCATTGGTGACCAGAAATCAACTCGAGCAGGGCCTGCGTGCGATATTCACGTTAACGTCTTCAATACTGTCATTTCTCGTTGTAGACGTACTGTTCATCTCTTGGGGTGAGCCTTGTAGCTCCTGTGCGCGGGTTGTGACTCTCAGTGTCTTTCGTCGTGGTTTGTACCTGTAACCTGGATTATCTTCCGCATGCTGTCGAGCCTCCGCATCTGCTGTCTCTTTACACATCTTGCGGATTGAAGATGTCGGCGATAGCGTCGACCAAACCTTTGCTGCGTATTTGTTGAAACTTGGTCGCGGCTTAAGGCGTCGCTCCGCACAATATCTACTGAGAGCGCAGAGAAATATCTAGGTATTACTCATCAGATGAAGCCGTTCGCATACGTCCCTCAACGGCTACTCCCACGCACTATGAACGAGTTTCGCGGACGCCTAATATGCCCCGGAGCTTGCGGCTTGAAGTTCGATTTACGTGGGACGTTGTTGAATTTGGCGAACAGCAGAGACTGTAGGAATGCCGCCTCTGTCTGTCTGGTCAGGTTGAGGCGCTTGAACGCACACCATGCGCGAACCGTCAAGAATGAAGGATTCATGTGGCTCGGCTTCGGCCCCAGTCTGGGAAGGTTTGAAGGTCATGGCTGTGTTTAGCAGAGTGCAGTTCAAGCCCGAGCATTTATGCCTTGTCGGATGATAGCTGTTCCAGTGGCACTCTACTGACGGCTGTCTGTCCCTCCGGCCTTGCTTCTGGTGGCGGTGCTTCGAGATAGTGGCGGTGCTTCGAAGATCTCCAAGGTGGCGGTGCTTCACAGCCTCGAGGAAGTCGACGCGGCGCACCTTGCTTGACCTAACGCGCCTAACGTTGCAAACCTCGTTGCGCTTAGGGAGGGGACGGTTGCTAGTCCTTCGATCCGGCACGCATGAAGGTGGACTCGCGCGCCGTTGGACAGTACAACTGGACTCGGAAGAGCTGTCCCGTTGCGATGCCCAACGAGACCGTCCTGGGGTGCGGACTTGGACACGGAGAAGGGCGCGGCCGAAGACGCAAAAGCGGCGGTCGCAGAAGAGACGAGGCGGATGTCCCTGGATGTCCTCCGCGCCCTCTGCGCTGTCGCTGACGCGCGGGAAACGCAACATCACAACAAGACTTATTGCGCGCTTGGAGCCATCGACCCGACGAAGCATTTGCACGCCCTCACAAGCCGATCTACGCGGCTTAGACGATGTCGCAGCGGCCATGCGCAAACGGGCGGGGACTTCCGCTCTTTCCGCGCTGAGACCATTTGCTCGTCGAATGACACATCGCGAACGCTATCGCCATATCTTGCGAGATGTATCTCCCTGTCCATCACACAGCTACTCGGGATACGCGAGGGGATACGGGCAACGTCGACCTTTCTCCGCCGCAGTCATGTGTTTCGGCGGCTCACTACTGGCAGACTCAGCAGAGAAGACGACGACTGGACATAGGCGCACGCGCGTCGACCGCCACCTCCTGCAATGTCGAGTACCCTCCCTACCGTGGACCCGGCGCGGCGTTCCGCCCCAAGTGAAGAGCGGTGTGCGATGCAATCCTCGCAGCCGCAGTTTCCTCTCAATTGTGCCTGCCAATGATTAGCGGGATGGCACGGGCACCTCTGCGCTGATTCCGTTGTATGTGAATTATATAAACTGATCATTCTGTAGCGAGTCTGGGTCCGTGCTTAGACATGAAATCGTGTCGACGTCGTACGCCACTTTACATGCTCGATACAATCCTCCTCCTTCGAACCCCGCAACACATTGCGTTTCTATACGCATGTATCACAGCACGTGTCTATGAAATCGTGCTATGGGCGACGAGGATTGACAGCGAATCTAGCGAGACGACCGTCATGATTGTAAATAATGGATCAAATCAATCGTAGAGTCGTTAGGAGGTGGGGACGGCGGATATGTGCCGAAGCACTCAATGGTGAGGCGTGCTGGGTCAAGGAAGGTCCAGCGCAGTTGGTCAGCATCACTGATCCCTCGGCAGTTTGTGAGCTTTATCTTCTGTAGCGGACGGTAGATATCACTGAAGGTATGCATGTTTCTGACTTCGATAAGCTTCTTGATCATTTTGGGCTTCAGCAGGGCTTCGGAGACGACCAGCGTGTGCATACGCGGGACGCACGGACGGCGCTTCGCGTGCGGACGCGAAGCGAGGTGCCTAAACGTTTTGTCCTGCAGCCTGCCTGCAAGCGAGAGAGACTCGATCAAGTCTCCCCGCCTGAGAATGTACACGAGGTCTTCGCTGAGCATTTCGCACCCATGTAGTTCGAGCTCGACCAAGCGTGGCCAACCGGAGCGCCAGAGGAAGTTGCGCACGGTCCCGCCAACCTCCGCGAGCGCAGTCTGGTACTCGATATCATTGTCGGCATGTGAGTCATCGCTCCAAAATTCGACGTTGAACAGAGACCGGAGCGTGAGACGCTGTAGCTGGGGTGTAGTGAGACTACCCAGTACGGACAGCCCGGATGCGCCGAAGGACTGGTCCACGACAGTCAAATTCTTCAGGAAGGGCATATGGATATTCGGATCGTGCAGATCTTCCATGGAAATGTGCCAGCGGATGCAAAACAGCGAGCGCAGATTTGGCATGAGGTCGAGGTTGGCCTTTAGGTGGGACAGCGGGCTACAGAGATGATCAAGAGTTAGCGAGTCGACATTGATGAACGGTTCATGCATTGTGGATAAGAACGCCAGGGGTAAGTCGCAGTGATGAAGTTCAAGGAAGCGTAAGTTGGGGCATGGCTGTAGCGCATCCTTGAGTGCGGTGAGTACCTCTGTCCCCCGTTCTTGTTCGCAGTCGAGCGTGATACGCAGACGCTGAAGCTGGGGGGCTGGACCTTCTAAGACAGAGATTGCTGCTTGAGCAGCATCAATGCCAGCGACGCAAAGATCGAGCGAGCGTAGGCGATGCTGATGAAGATGAAGCTCGTCCATGACGGTAACAAGTCGCTCGTTAACCTGCTCGGCATACGTTTGGCACGGCGTGACGGCACGCAGGATGGTGACGTTAAGTGGAATAGACCCCGAGCGTCTGAGGAAGAGGTCGACGAGTTCCTTCAGGTTGCGATTGGTGAGGTTGATCGAAAACGTCCCCCATAGCCTGGGTGAGACGAGTACGGCGTGCCTGAATGAGCCGCAGACATGGGCGAGCGTGAGGATAAAGAACGGATCGTCCTGTATGGCTGCCTTGCAGATGGCTGCTAGCATTTCCCATGGCAGGCGTCGGACTGGTGCGACACGATGTTCTTTCAGCGCATTTTGTCGCGATATATCTGCTGCGAGCGCCGCAATTGGAATGGGCTCAAGAGACATGACGGGCTGAGTAGCCTGAGAGTGCCGATGGTAAAGGGGGGAGTCGGCTTTATAGCGATAACTAATACCGGCGCCTGCGAAGGACAGGACAGGATCAGATATGTACTCTCCGTTACACCAAGAGACGAAGGTGTTGTGTTAGGAGCCAATGCTTCGATTCTCCGTCTACGTCAGCACCTCGGAGCTGTCCGAACAATGACCTTCAACTTCGAGCGGACACCCGGCGCGGCAAGTTCCTCTCGACATGGGCCACGCTGGGCCACGGGGCCGTATATCCGCCAACAAGTGACCTTCCAGACTACCACCGTGGCGCTCCAATAGCTCAACTCTGAGACCGGCACAAGTTAGCAGGACCGCGCGCTCCGGACCGACTGCAGCAAATATCCAAGTGTCTGGCGGCAACCTGCGAAGTCACGAAGGATCATATTCCGGCCGATGTTTTTGCACGAGGCACGGCATAAGGTTGCGAGGTGCCATGCAACGCCGTCTTTTGGACGAGCACCGGCGTGCCATGCTCTGCGCCAGCACCGCGGGACAGGATATCGGAACGAATGGGGCCGCTGGACATGCGCCCAACTTGAACCTCCAAAAGCTACGGGCTCCGAGCTTCTAGCTTCAAGTATCGGGCATCGGCGCCTTTTCGAAGCGTGTCGTTGTGGTTCTGAGGTACCTACATATATCCTTTCCGTCGCTTGCTCAAAGCTATAAAGTTCAGGCGTTATGAGATACAACTCTAACCGCATCTACGTCCTTCGACTTACACCTCGTGTCGCACGCACAGGTTGGCCTCTCTCTTCTCAAGCAACTCCAATCTACCGCTAACTTATGAGCAACAGATGGTCGTGGCATTACGCATGATGCCTCCCGAGATACTCATCCTCATCTTTCTATCTCTCCCGTACTGGGATCGGATCAAAGCGTCACAAGTCTGCGCGTATTGGAGAAGCGTCTGCCGCAGCGCGCCAATGTTGTGGTCCGATATCTGGTGGCCAGGTCTCAGATCTGCATATCCACGGACAGGGGATTTTTTGGCTATGTTGAAGCTGGCCGACGACGCCCCCCGTCGCCTTCGTATAGATCTGACATACCATCGTGTGCAAGAAGCTACAGTTATGCACGAAGTCGGAATACGTCTGGGACGACTCTTATCCCTCGAAATCACGATCGGACAACTTTCTGACGCAGCGGATGACCGCGTGAAGCATCTGCTACTGCTGCTTTGTCGTCCTGCGCCAGTCCTTCGGTCCTTTCGACTTCGCGGAGTCGAGTTCTTCCCATACCAGCCGTTAACGCTACATATCCCGCACGACGTGTTTGCAGGCGCCGCTCCAGATCTGACGAGGATAATCCTTGATGGGCAGTTTTGCCTTCCGTCGCAGTGGCCATTTCCCGCCGCAACTGAGGTTCAGCTTTGCAAGGAGGAGATCAAGGTGGTAGATATAGTGCGAGTGATAGCGTCGTCCCCGAAACTGCGACGCCTTCGCCTCTCCTCCTTACTGAATGTGGCGCCTTCCTACGCAACGGTCCCTACACATGGACTCACGCATCTACAATTGCGGACGCGGAACGATCTGGACGTGCTTTCTCTGCTGCACCACACAGCCATTCACAATATCGATGTGATCTTCTTCCATGGAGCATTCAACTTTCTTCTTGAGTCTCGACAAAGCAGCACGTTCGACAAACTCCTGGTCAGACGGTCTCGCTGGGGAGGCGACCCGTCGGACACTTATTGGATTTCAAGTTCTGCTGCCGATGTGATCAAGATTTCATGTGTGCCTCCCGACGTTGCGCTCCCGCAAGCGTTCGTTCATCTTGTGGAGATCGTCATCGACGAGGCTCGATTGCGAGAAGGAGCCCAATTTCCTCCCCTCACGCGTCTGCGCGTCCTCACGATTGCCTACGGTCCGTCGCGGCGTCGTATAGGTCCGCCGACAATGCAAGCCAAGCTGGAGTGTCCATCGCTCCGCATACTGCGTCTTGCCATCCCCAGAGAGCACTGGGATGTTGAGACGCCTCTTTTCCTGCACGAGGTCGAGGCCTTCGACGTAGTGGGCATAGTACATGCCGTTCTTGGAGACCTTGTGACGAAATTGGCTACCTTGGGCTTCAACGGCATCAGACTCGTTTTTAGTAGCACAGCCGCGCTCAAGCGCCTCGTTGACATCGCCGATGACATTGAGATAGAAAGGGGGGTGATAACTTGGCCAGATCCAGATCGCGTCTTTGCTATCGTAGACCACCGTTTCGTGAAACTCCCGTACATTTCACGCCCGTCGTAACGTCCGTCGTAGCACCGTTTACAATTCCGGTAATAACACGAAGTACGTTTCATCGTTTGAGCCCGAAGAGTGCTGGTGGTTATGCAACGTGCCTCCTATTAGATGCGGCGGCTCGTGTCGCTCGGGATCGTGACGATGCTCTTTGCGTTGATAGTTGGCGGTAAACTACATGTCCCCGTTCAATGCGCCAAGACGCACGACAAGCAGGGCACAGACCAACCTAAGCGACGATCAAACACTCTCAGAACATCGCAAAGCGGGCAATATTTTCAAAGATATTCATTTGATTCCACGTACAAGTTGCCACCAGCGATGACATGTAGCGGGTTGGTGCCCGTGTGAAAGTCCTTCTGTGCGGTCTTGTCGCAGTGACACTCGCATAGGATGAAATCCTCGTCCATCTTGAGGTCCTCGTCGCGCGCAGAGCTACATGTGCGCATGCGTATGAATGGAATCACCCATGCCCGTTAAAGTCACGTGCTAAGAGCGTGCTTGCCCTGGGAGTCGGCGTGCCCGTCCAAATGAGCCAGCCGTTGCTCTCAAGGCAGCATGTCCGGCAGCGCAAGGGTAGTGAACGCAAGGAGTTGCGGCCCTGGTCGCGATACGTTCCGATCAAGCAGGCATCGAGCAGCCAGCAAGTAACGCCCGCCGCGCATGATCACCATCTGAGCGGTCGCATCGGTTTTCATGTTCGATGGGGTTGTCGAACGCCGCCAACGTAGCCTGCGTCGTGCGCATGTGCTACTGCTTGTGACCAAGAGGCACTCCTTGCCCTTGATGTTGCGCGCTCGCTACGTCTCCATATCGCTCTGCGTGGACTGGTAGACGTGGGTGGGCTTCTCGTCGTCGTCGACGGTCAGCAGGACGGCGCCATTGTCAGCGAGCTTGTACTTTGGTGCGCCTTCGAACACGGGCGACCAGATGAGTCCCACGTCGGTGCTCAAGGACGTTTTGCGACGATGCGATGATCGTAATGCTGAAGACGAGACCGGGCGCTGTGCTCGAGAAAACACGCGGAAAGTTGTGCGGCATCGTGACGGAGTGAGGACGCAGAGTACACTCCGCACCCTTGTAGTGGAGTTCGCTGCCGTCGTCTGACGTAATAGAGCTGGTCAGCGTCTTGCCTGCACGACCGCCTTCAACGACCCGCGCGTTCACGACGACGTTCGCAACGCCAATGCCTACGAGACGACGCTCTCGAGTTCGAAGAAGCCGCTCTCGTTCCAGCTCGTGTCCTGCAGCGACTTGACGAAATACGTGCTGTCGCTTTTAAGCGCGCGTCATGAGAGTGCAGCAGGCCGTCGACAGCGAGCGGGTACGCAGAGCTCTTGCCCATAGTGCGCCCGTTTTCGCGCAGTTGGTTGTTGCTAGTATACGAGAACGTGACCTGCACCCAGATCTGTGACGGTCGCGACGAAGAGCGTCGCCTCGCCGCTCGTGTGCGACGTGAGCGCCGCACCGGGAACTTGCTGCTGACGCCGAGCGCGACCACGCCGCGGGCATTCTTCTCGCCCACGTAAAGCTGACAGCCATGCGGTCGTCGACGAGCAAGTCCGTCGATTGGAACTGGAGCAAGTAGGCCAGCAGACGGCGACCGTGACGGGATGCGATACAAGTAGATCGAGCCCGCGGGCGCCTTACGCTGGTGGTTTTAGCTGTGTGCAGGAGGTGGCAGAGTGTACAGGAGCTCCGTAGTCGTTGCGAAGTCGTATTTGTGTAGTACGTCTGGGCGCTGTGAGCTGGAGCGCGAGTGGTACCGTCGCATTCACTTACCATGTCGTCGCAAATCTGCCCCTAGCGCCAGGGATTCCGCTTGCAACATGTATCCTGCTAGAGACTTTAGCTCGCCTTGTTCGTGACCGGGTGAAACGAGAGCGGGTTGGACGATAATCCCAGTGGGTTGGAGATAGTGAACACTTGTTACGACTTGCCGCGGTTGCTAGTCATGCGCCGCTTCTTGTCCTTGGTCAACACCTGGACTGTACTTTATGCTGGGCGCGACAAGGAGGGTGGGCTTCGCGCTGAACATACCTGAGAAGGTATAGCCAGACGGGCAGTGACATAAGGCGTAAGATACGGAGCCCAGACTGAATGCGCTGTATTCCAGAGACCTACGCCAAAGTGTGCAGGCTATAGGGCATGTCATATGCAGGCGTCCGATGGGTCCCCTACAGCGAGCAGCGCGTCGCCTTCAAATTGCGGTGTGCCCTTCGCCGGCTCGCACTTCTTATCCTGGTACGTTTTGCATGTAGACGTTCCCTACGGTGGTATTATACGGTGTAAGAATATTGGTCTACCCGCGCTGAACAGTGAACGCGTGCGCACATATTGACGTGTTGTCCAGATACAATGAACGAGTCGGCAGATTCTCGAACGACGTGCAGCCCACTCCAAAGATGTGTCGGCCGACAAGGCGGTCAGGCCGGAAAAACGAATGCGCTGAGCCTCAGCGGACCCTATAGCGTCGTTGCGGTGGAAGGAGGCGAGATACGTACGCAAACTTCAGACTCCGGAGAGTCATCTCCTCTGACCTTCCAATTACGGCACTCCGCGACCACTTTCCCACTCACTCGTCCTCGATGAGGGCAGGCGGCAACACCGAACACGCGCCAGCAATTCTAGTCTCGGGCTCTCTCTCAGTTGCGCGGGGACGGCACCAACGCCTGTGCACCGTCATCACGTCATCCAGGCATACTACAGTCGCTTCTCATAACCTGCCTTGAGGGCGTCGTCGACATCTCGTGCGGTCTTGAGCTACAGGTCGTCGTCCTGGTCCACACTTGGCCCACCCAAAAGCGACGCAGTACCCAGTCTGTACATGTGCGTTATCAAACTCTTGTTCAAACCCGACGACAGCCAGCGCTGGCGCGACGCGCGCCCCGGTCTACTGCTAGCTTCCACCCCGCATGGAGAATATCCTGACGCCTGAAGATCTATGACCTCTCTGTAGCTCATACCAACCGAAGATGTCTGCCGACCCGACAAACCTACGCATGCGCCGCAGCTCGTCTGCGCAAGGATCTGCCTTCGCTCTGAAGATCGCCACCGAATCCGCGGCGCCTCCTATCTCGGCGAACTGAGCATTTAATTTTCAACCTCCGTTGTCGGAAGATATAGCTGCGCGCTCAAGCGCTCTCCTTGACCCGAGGACGAAATGGGAGCCAATGCACTCATTCGTTTGATTGGCATAACAGACAGCATAGCGACTGGGCTCTTCGTCCAGCTCATATGTGACGCCACTCTTCCAATTGACCGCTCGGCGTCAGCAGCAAGTTCCCGGTGCGGCGCTCACGTCGCACACGAGCGGCGAGGCGACGCTCTTCGTCGCGACCGTCACAGATCTGGGTGCAGGTCACGTTCTCGTATACTAGCAACAACCAACTGCGCGAAAACGGGCGCACTGTGGGCAAGAGCTCTGCGTACCCGCTCGCTGTCGACGGCCTGCTGCACTCTCATGACGCGCGCTTAAAAGCGACAGCACGTATTTCGTCAAGTCGCTGCAGGACACGAGCTGGAACGAGAGCGGCTTCTTCGAACTCGAGAGCGTCGTCTCGTAGGCATTGGCGTTGCGAACGTCGTCGTGAACGCGCGGGTCGTTGAAGGCGGTTGTGCAGGCAAGACGCTGACCAGCTCTATTACGTCAGACGACGGCAGCGAACTCCACTACAAGGGTGCGGAGTGTACTCTGCGTCCTCACTCCGTCACGATGCCGCACAACTTTCCGCGTGTTTTCTCGAGCACAGCGCCCGGTCTCGTCTTCAGCATTACGATCATCGCATCGTCGCAAAACGTCCTTGAGCACCGACGTGGGACTCATCTGGTCGCCCGTGTTCGAAGGCGCACCAAAGTACAAGCTCGCTGACAATGGCGCCGTCCTGCTGACCGTCGACGACGACGAGAAGCCCACCCACGTCTACCAGTCCACGCAGAGCGATATGGAGACGTAGCGAGCGCGCAACATCAAGGGCAAGGAGTGCCTCTTGGTCACAAGCAGTAGCACATGCGCACGACGCAGGCTACGTTGGCGGCGTTCGACAACCCCATCGAACATGAAAACCGATGCGACCGCTCAGATGGTGATCATGCGCGGCGGGCGTTACTTGCTGGCTGCTCGATGCCTGCTCGATCGGAACGTATCGCGACCTGCCTCTGTCTTAGGAAAGCCTCCGGATAACGAAACCTTCAAGACTTACCGTATAGTGTTCAATATAATTCTAGGGTTCTGCACTGAGGACTCTTGAAGGTCCCTGACTGCGAAGGTCCCTGAGCGCGAAGGTCCCTGAGCGCGAAGTGCCAGACTCGGACCGCGAGTCGCCGGCCCGAACACTGGCAAACAAGGCCTCTGAGCTCGAACCGAAGGTCACCTGTTTCCTTCACTCCGCGCGATGTTCCCGTCCAGACGCAGAAACCGTGGTCAACGCCATGTATCCCTTCCCGTCCTCGGCACCACATGAAGATTGTAAGCCTGCACATACGCTCGGCGCGCGTGACTGACATGCGACGTACCCACACAGGACGCCCTGAAAAAGAAGCTCCCGCCTCGCGTACGCACAGTCGACGAGCGCGGGCACAACCCCCGCGAGGATGCGGACGTCGATGCTGTGAGTAACTTCTCGCTGCCTGTGCCGCACACTGCTAATCTATGCCCAGTACTTACGTCTAAGTACCGGCGTCTGTGGCTGCTCGTATTACGTAAGTGTCGTCACGCGCGTTAACGTGCCAATGTCAGGCTACCGATGCTTGTTTCGGGACAAACAGGAGATCATCGACTGTTGAAGTTCCGTCGAAGGTCGATTATGACGAAGGTCCTGGTCTATCGAAATGTGGTGGATAGACGCCGAAGCTCAAATTATCGTCGGTGTATCGGAACATGCCGACCACTCCGTACACACTATTTAAAGCGACTACACAATTTTTTTTACCTCTCATGGCCAGCATGCCGGAGAGGATCTTTCAGCGCAAACGACCGTTTGGTGACGACGAGAGCATCTCTGCGCATTCAGCCAAGCGCAACAAGCACCGGGGCGATCGTCGGCAAGAGCGACCAGCGTTTCAGCGCTGGACAGTTCGGCCTGGGTACGAGGTCAACAATGTCGTGCATGCATTCTTCAACTACACGCAGTGGCAGCGGCTTTCCAGAGTTGTTTGTAAGTCGACCGTGTCCGGCCTGCCGCTTGTACTCTGAAGCATGTTGCCGGAATATAGAACTCCACTTCAGCGGGCGACTTCAAGTTTCCTTTTACTTTTACCCTTCCAATCGCTGCAACAGGAGAACCTGCACAATTCCCCCCCCTGCCCGAGTGGAAGTCCTTGAAACTGGCCGAACATGCGCATCGGGCGCGTCGACGCCGTGAGTACTACCAGCCTGCTTCGGTACGTGCCCACACTAGGCTATACTTGACTGAACGCGGTCTTAGGCCGTGGATGGGCATCATTCTCAGGTACGCACCCATGCGAGGGCCTGCATGAGGATGTACTTCGCTGAACGCGGAGGGCGTTGACGCGTTGACGCAGGATGCGCCTTATGACCAGCCTTCTGAGGTGCGCACACATGCGAGGATATAGATGGCTGAAAGCGGAGGGCGTTGGCGCGCAGGATGCGCACTATGATCAGCCTTCTGAGGTACGCACCCATGCCAGGCGCAGTACTTGACTCTGAACACGCGTCGATGCGGCAGAATGAGTATCATTATCTGCCTTCTGAGGTACGTGCCTGCGTGAGGATGTACTTCGCTGAACGCGGAGGGCGTTGACGCGTTGACGCGCAGGATGCGCCTTACGATCAGCCCTTTGAGGTACGCACACATGCGAGGATATGCATTACTGAAAGCGGATGGGCGTTGGGGCGTAGGATGCGGATTATGATCAGCCTGCGTCGGTACGTGCCCAAACGACAATGTCCGTGACTGAAAGCAGCCTTCTTGCACAGGATGCGTATCATCGTTGGCCTGCTGATGTACGTATGCGCGCGGGGGCCCTGGCTGCTCAACGTGAACACCGCTTCGTTTAGGACTTCATTTCCGACGCTGGATGGCAGGATACAGCTCACAATAATAGCTATGGTGATGCTACTCAGGAAATGAGCCAAGATCTTCCTAGGGCTGACGGCCGTGACTATCAAGAGCATGTACGTACGAGGATCCGAATGTTACATGTCCCCTTGCTGAAGGGACGAAGGAAATGAGTCAAGATGCTCCCGGGCTTGACGGCCAGGACTACGACGAGCATGTGCGTATGATTATTGTGCGGCAGTCCATACTAACGCCGTAGCGTTGCCTTCAGCTCTCGAACGGTGCAAGTGGCTCTGTCCCATCTCATCGACCAGAGAACGGTCCCTGGCCTTCCGTATGTAGCTGCCCGTATGAGTTACCGACCTTGCTTACGCTCTGACAGGGTAACGTGCGGACGTTTCCATACGGCCAACAATATCTCACTAGCCATCAAGGTTCCTACGCAAGGACCAAGCCCTCAACGATATACCGCACGGACACGTCGCTATCCACCCATGGTCATCGGATTCACTAACGGACACAATCGCGGTCCCAAAGACAGGAAAACAAGAAAGCTACATGTACGACTTGACATAACACTCCGTATATCCGCTGATGTGAGCTTTACATCGCTTCTCCTAGCGCTCTGTTAGAAAAATGATGAAGGAGAAACTCGGTTTTGGGTCGAAACGCAAACCGTCCCAGCCTCACCCTCCTGCCGCCATCGACGATATTGCACGTTTCTTAGAGGGAGGTCCAGGTGCCGATATGGACAATCTGCAACTTGACCTTATCACTACTTCCGACGGGATAAGGTCGCACTGGAACGCTGACGCTGCGAAAAAATTCGCTGCCGAATTCCTACAACGCGTCGACAACTGCTGGTTCGGAGAGAATGTGTTTCATGAACATCACCTTACCTCTCAACATATTCGCGAGCTCTTCCTGACTCGAATTCGATATTTCCGTGAACTCTATCGCAGCAAGTACTTCCCAGCGTCGGACCAAGTCCACCAGCTGCGGAAAGCACTGGACCGCCGCACAAGCAGACGGCTTTCGGTGAGCCATCTATTAGGGTATTATGAGCATGCTGATTGACCATTGTATCAAGCTTCACAAGCTGCGCAAGAGGATGTGTCGGGATTACGAGCCGGGGTTGCAGAGAGTGCTGGAGCATGTCGATGATGAGATGATCAGTGAGGACGAGACCGATATCGAACACACTCGCGCAGCTGGTATCAAAGTATTCCGTCGCGTCAGAAAAACGTGGGTCAACCCCGAACTTACGTCTATCTTTCACAACCTCCTCGACGTGCATTTATATCGCATGAACGTCTTCGCCCAATTCGGGGCGGGGAATCAGTTTCGACAGCGCATAAACCATCCCAGCGCATCGAAGTCGCACACAGGGGTCGTTGTAGGCTTGCCCGTGAACTTCTACAACTCGGGATGGCTGAGACGCCGCAGCCCTGAAGAGATCAGTGAACTGAGATGCGAACCACTCATAGACCTTACTCCGTTCACGGCCCGTCTCCCGCGGTGAGTCATTGGCACGTTTTTATACCACGTCGAGGCGGTTAATGTGTCGCAGATCGTGTTGTCAAGGGAGGCGTCAACGACTGTCGCGCACCGAACAGGACGGGTCAGATAGTAGTCAAGAGGATCTGTCCGAAGATGACGCAGCAGACGTGGAAGATGGGGACGACAATGAGGCCCGGAGTGTCGATAATCATGTATGATATATCACTATGTAGAGGACCTCCGAATGTCTACGAGGCCGGATTTTGCAGAGCATCACGAAAGGATCGATGGGCGCTGAAGAATATGTTGCCTAACAGTAGGTACGCTGGTGACTCATAGCAGAAAAAGTTCTCGCGAAAGGTGCGCTTTCTATCTCAATCGCTGCTCCTTATGTGCGAAGTCGGCAATCTCTACGGCGCGGGGGGTAGCTTAGTTTGCGTGGCAGACATCAATCCCATGCGGGCGATGTTCTCCTAGTCGGCGGCGGGCAAGGTAACCTGTCCAAAGAGCATTGGTGGAATAATACGACGTTGCGTAGAAAACCTTACGGCGAACACGACCTAGACTGCGCCTACAATCGCCTTCTTGGTGGAGTCGTAGCTGGAGAGATTGCCTTCGACTACGTCTGGACCTCGCCTGGGAGCTCCTTAGCGCTTGTACTTCTAACTGAACTGGATCAGAAAGAGTGCGACGAGCCGGCATGTCCCAAGAATTGGAACCGGAGCTGGAACGTCCCGCCGCCCCGCACAAGCGCGAACTTGCTCGCGACGTTATTGATCTCAATGAACATAACAGGACTATCGACGTGTTGCAAGTACTGTCCCGGGACTTTGCCGGTCACGCCAGACTTGGATAGACTGTGAACTCGATCGTCTTGGTCGGGAAGAACACGTCGAGCCCGTCAGGCGGGAGGTGCATCAGGCGGCAAATGTGTTGGTTCAACGCGAGGCTCAGGGCGTAGTAGCGTGGCAAGAGCGTGTTCATCTGCTCGCGGAACTGCGGCAGGTACGACGCGGCGGGTTAGGGCCTGCGAGCGTGAGTGTGAGCGTTAGGAAGAAGATGAGACATCTCCCGTACCTTGGTACCAACAGAGCCAAGAAGCACGTCCTTGCCAGGCGCTGGAGCCTGGAGGAATGAGTGACGTTGAATGAGGGACTGAGCGACGTCGTGCATGTTAGTTCTTCGGTCAAGTCCGATTTTGGCCGACTCCTTGCCTTCTACCACGTCTGGACACATGGAAGGATTTTACAATCAGCGCGCAGCCCAGGTTCAGCGCGATGAAGACATCCTGTGGATCGACAACCTCCGGCCGAAGTATAGCGACCCGCCGCTCATGTCGTACTGTCGACCGGCCTGAACGCGCTCCCAAGCTTGCACTCCCACTCGCATATCACGGTGCGCATTGCGCTCAGAACAACTTCGTCAAGAAGGCGTTTGTGCGCATCTCATACCACGAGTTTGAACTCCCGTGAGCCCTACTGTGTCTGGACTGTGATCGTTCTATTGTCGTGCCAGTTTGCATTTGTCCCTAAGTTTTTTGTCGCCCGCCATTATAGCTATCTCCAATCACTAAAGTAATATACACGCATGCGCTGTCTCAGAGGTCAAACGCGTCGAGAATTTCGGTCTCCCCTATCCAGAAACGGAGTTTGAACCGCGCTCTCTTCCTGACCTCATCGACTTATCATCGACTCGAGTCGCAAATTGGCTGCCGCCTTACACGACTTCAAGTGATACGTCGCCTAGAAAGTTACTACGTCTATGCTGAGACTTGGTGCTCACTGAGCATGGCTATCGTGCTCTGCGCAGCATCTACACGGACTCCAACTTCGGCCCATCGGCGACACCTGACGAGTCTCGACACGCGCTTTATCCACACGTACTGTCTTCTGAACGCACTCATGCCTGCTCGGTGTACCACCAAGGTCGTAAAATCTGGTAGATTGGTATTCTTGTCCAAGGACTTTGGCCGTGAACGGAACTCGCTGGATGATTCGACACTTCCCTCATGGCGAGCTCTACCTTGACTCTGGAGCACGTCTTGACTTTCTTGAAGACTGCCTCAACTTCTGCTGGACTTCATTCTTTATGCTCATGGTCTTGCTGCGCTGCTGAATCAGGTGGAGCCTTCGACGCAAGTCCCAGATCCATCATACCTCCAGAAGCACCCGTTTGAGCATATTTCAGGATCTCTACTGGCTCGTTGTCGTCTCCAAGTCGTCTCTTCGACCAATCGGGGGCTTACAGTCACGTGACTTGGGCGGGGCGTTTTCAGCATTTGTACAAGCCACACCTACGCTGCGCTCCGGTACCAGAGTCCAATGCTAACCAGTCGTAGACGATCAGTACAGCCCGTATTTGTGAGTTGTAAGTGCGCATTTGTGCTCTGGGAGAACAGTACAGTACAGGCAAGGACAGCGAACGTTACGGTAGAAGGCTGGTACAGTACGGTACAGACCGTAGGTAGCGAGACAGAGGTCCAAGTGCAGAAAGGGACCGTGCTTATTTTGGTTAGTATGCGGCTCAGACCGAGGAGGCACATTTATAACTATACGACGCTATTCGGCGGTCAAACCGACTCCAGAAACGGTTATTCCCATTTCGCTCTTGCCCTCGGACTTGCGCGCTCGTAATGGCCGCGGCGACGCCTGGCCCTGCGCCGGGCTCCATCGACCTCGAAATCATCGCTCGCAAGATTGATGACCCTGCGCTAGGTGCGTTGGGTTGATATTTACAAAGTAAACCATGTTCAAGTATCGCGCAGAGACGAGACAGAAACTGGGCTGGGCCGAGCATGTGCGCGACAGCCTCGACATCCTGCACGACCAGGACACGGCCAGATACATCTCCGTTATGCTGCCCGTCGTGCTCGACGTTCTGCGCACCGGTGCGCCCGCGACGCGCAAGGATACGCCGGAGCAGCAGCTGTGCCACAGCTTGCTCGAGCTCTGCCATCGCCACCCGACCCACGACGCGTTCAAGCAGCTCGTTTCCGGCATGGCCGCGACTATGCTGTACGTCATGCGCGTCGACAACGAAGGCAGCGTGGTCATCGTGGTCGAGATATTCTCTGACCTCGTCCAGACATCATGCCGCTCACCGAGTCCCATATGACCGCGTTCGTCGACCTGTTCGCCGAGCTGCTCGCCGGCGCGGAACAGATCGCCAACGAGGCGTTCGGCGAGGACTGCACGGCGACGGACCCCACGCCGAGTCAGATCGTGCCGGCAACGCGCTCGTTCAAGGTCATGGCCGAATGCCCTATCAATATTATCCTCTTGCTGCAAGGCTCGCCGAACGACTTTTCGATGATTATCTCTACCGTGGTCAAGGTGCGTCGTCCGAGGAGTAATGGGCGCGCGCTTATGTTCTCGCAGCACCTGAATTACGAGGCTGTCCAGCGCAGAAGAAGGCGCGCGTGGAAGCCAAGGAGAAGGGCGTGCTCCAGCTCGGCCCCAACCCCGCGATCCAGAACAAGGCGACTTCGCAGATTTTATCACGTCGCAAGTCGAAGTACGGTTGTCCCTGCGTATTGAATTGTGCGCTGACCGTGGCGCAGTGCACGTCGTTCATCGCTTACGTCCTCCGCACGAACAACAAAGAGTTCCTGCGCCCCTTCGGCAACCAAGTGCACACTTTCCTGCAAGACATGCCGCCGGACCTGATTCCGTTGCGGCGCGAGATGCTCAACATGCTCCGCCATCTACTCGGCACGGGACTATCGCGCGTACCTCCAGGCGAACATCGAGCTGTTCACGGACGAACGTATCCTTCTCGGTCGCGGCATCGGGTCGCAGGACACGCTCCGTCCGACGGGCTACATGGTCCTCGCCGACCTCGTGCATCATATCCGCACCGACCTCGACCCCTGCCGCTCCGCCGCATTATCGAGCTCTTCGCGTAGGGCGTGCGCAACAACGCGCTTCCCGGATCGCTGCAGAACGTGCTCGAACCGTCTTGAAGCCATCGTGATCAAGTTTCCGCAGGACGAGACGGCGAAGCTCGTCTTTCAGCTGCTCGATTGCTTTGCGGACAAGATCGCGTCGCTCAAGGTCATCCGTCAAGACTTTCTCGACATGAAGGCGCAGAAGAAGGACGAGAACGACATGGATACTGTCGACGGAGCCGAGTACGGAGCTCTGGAGAAGGCGAAGCCTATTCTCGGCGAGGCGTTTATAGGAAACGACACTCTGGCTGAATGCATGAGCCGTACGTTTCTTGGAATGTTTGACGATTTGTTGCTGACCATTCGCTCGTAGAGTACAAGCCGTTGTTCAGGATTCTCCTCCTCGGTATCAAGAACTGCCTTTGGAATCTTTACAGCAAGTTGGACGGTCGCGCGCCGGACGCCGAGCTCATGGGTCGCGTCTTCGTCGACGCCCTGTATACGATGCGCCTTTACGAGCCGACGTTGATCGCCGACAACACCGAGGCGAGCATGGCGGTGGAGCTCATCGTCGAGATACTGCGCGAGTTACGTCCGTTCGTCTACCAGGAGATATGGACGCGGCACATCGGGCTCTACCTCGACCCCATTCTCAAGCAGCCGAAGCTCCTGCTGATCATGCAAAATCTCCTCATGGGCCAGGATACGACATCCATGTCCGTCGCGCTCTTGCTCAAGCACCTGGTGCACGACCTCGATACGCTCGGCGACAAGGACTTGAAAGACGCATCCGTCCCCATCCGTAATATGTTCAAGATGGCGTTCATCGCCGTGACGTAGAACGCGGCGAAGAACGAGACCGTACTGGCGCCGCATCTCCCGCGTCTTATCATGGACTCGCTCACTCTTGCTGCGCGCTGCAAGGAGTCCCAGAACTACTGAACTCTGCTCCGTGGGCTGTTTCGTGCCATTGGCGGCGCTGCTGGTCGCTTCGAGCATCTATACAAGGAAGTTCTGCCTCTCCTCCCAGAAATGCTCGAGACCCTCAACAAGCGTCTTGCCGCGATGCCACCGAGCGACGAGCGCAAACGGGACATGATCGTCGAGCTCTGCCTCACAGTCCCTGTCCGTCTGCCGCATCTCGTACCGCAGCGGTACCTCATGCAGCCCCTCGTTCCCTCACTACAGGGACCCGCGGAGCTCGTCGCGCAGGGTCTGCGCACCCTCGAGCTCTGCATCGACAACCTCTAGCTTGTGTGCATCGACCCGCCGCTCATTCCCGTGTTGCCGACCCTCATCCGCGGCTTGAACGCGGACTTGAAGCTGCGCCCTAGTTCGCACCTTCATTCGCATACGACGGTTCACATATTGGGAAAGCTGGGTGGGAAGAACCGCCTGCTGCTGCGCGACGACCCTATGATCGACTATCGCGTACGCTCCACCCCGTCGCGCAAAGTTTTACGTTCCGGGGCAGCAGACACGGCGAGATCGACATGGCCCCAGTATTTACGCTGGCAAACAAGCAACTTTAAGGTAGCAGCAAGACATAAGTTGGCGAATCATTCTCTGTGACTTGTACTCGCCGGGGTGCGTGTATAAGCTTGCTACGCACGTTACTGAGCCATTCAGGCTATTCGCGAGGCTGAGTATGAGGCGATGTACCGAACTACGCTGAACGCTTTATTCGAGGCTCTAACCGTCGAGGACTCTAAGGAGAAGCTCATGGAGTACCTCGGGTGCTTCGCGCGTCGCATCTCCTACATGGAGGTTCTCGCGACCCCGAGCGGCGGGCGTGCTCGCCTGGCGCCGCATTATAACGATATACTCGAACGCTCTCATGGAGACCGTCCTCGAAGGTCTCCCATCCTCGCTGCAGTCGACGTTGCGACCAAACTCGTCGACTTCGTCGCCAGTGACATCCTCGCTCTGGATCAGGCTGCGAACGGCAAGAAGCTGAACCAGGAGGAGCTCGTGTTCATGCTCTCGCAGACACGAGCGGCGAGGTGACGCTCTTCGTCGCGGAAGTCACAGATCTGGCCGCAGGTCACGTTCTCGTCTGCTAGCAACAACCAACTGCGCGAAAACCGGCGCACTATGAGCAAGAGCCTTGCGTACCCGCTCGCCGTCGACGGCCTGCTGCACTCTCATGACGCGCGCTCAAAAGCGACAGCACGTATTTCGTCAAGTCGCTGCAGGACACGAGCTGGAACGAGAGCGGCTTCTTCGAACTCGAGAGCGTCGTCTCGTGGGCATTGGCGTTGCGAACGTCGTCGTGAACGCGCGGGTCGTTGAAGGCGGTCGTGCAGGCAAGACGCTGCCCAGCTCTATTACGTCAGACGACGGCAGCGAACTCCACTACAAGGGTGCGGAGTGTACTCTGCGTCCTCACTCCGTCACGATGCCGCACAACTTTCCGCGTGTTTTCTCGAGCACAGCGCCCGGATTTGGAGTCGGAGTCGGCTCGGTTGGCTCTCGTCTTCAGCATCACGATCATCGCATCATCGCAAAACGTCCTTAAGCACCGACCCTAGTCGCCCGTGTGCGAAGGCGCACACAAGCACGAGTTCGGTGGTAACGGCGCCGTCCTCCTGACCGTCGACTACTGCCTTTCGTATATACGTATTGACTGGTCTGTCTCATCCCCGACCTTCCCGTACCACTTCTTGCCCCCCCCCCCCACACGGTCCTGACCTATCGCGATCGACGCCAAGTACCCTTATGGACTGCCTAGTATGCTCCCTCCCTTCCTTTTCCCATCTCCCTTTATACCACGCCCGTAACCATACTGATTCATTATCAAGATTATGGCTATAAGTATCACATCGCGGTGACTATCCGCTGCAGCGAAGTTCATCTGCGACTTCTCAGCCGCTGCGGCGCGATCTCTAGCGCACATCGATGGCGTGGGTAGGTTTGATCCTTTGGAAGAGCCGTCTGTGTTGTTGACGTGTGTCTGGGGTATGACTGAACGTGCACGCAGAGCAGAGGTGCCCTCGGGGTGTCTACCTAGTACCTAGGCCTATCTAACACTAAGTATCATTTTCGATCCTATCCATATACACGGGCACTCGTACTTCGCAGAGACACAGTTTTCCACGCTGCCTCTTTACGTGCAACTACTGTAGTGTCGGGAATCACGCCATGCAATGAGCATGACTTGTTCTTCCCCTGATCTTTGGCCATGGTTTGACAACTCGCGGTGGAAGAGTATGCTGCTGCCGCACAATCTGAGACATCGCGCTGCCTACGGATATCCGTGTGGTTACGTGTTCTATAGCGATCATAATAGCGACACGCCGCATGTTACAGGACACAGGAGGATGGCAGGACTTTATAAAGAAAGCAGACTCAGATACTCAGACGTCGTTCTCCCCTTCACCATCGCCGAAGTCACCGCTGTCCCCGGAGTCGCCGTCCTCGGCAACATATGCCCAGTATCTTCCATCCTCTTTCTTCTCCTGATAAGCAAATGAGCGATGGCAGCTCCGTATGATTCCCATGCGTACTTACCAGAGCCTTGCATCGCTTCTCTGCGTGTGCCGCCAGATTGGGGAGCTTGACCCAGCTTCCACACGCATCGCACTGGCCTAGATCACCTTTAAAACCGCGCAAACCAAATTTGGCACGCAAGCCGTCCTGAAACACGGTTAACGGTAACGAGTAGCAGTAGTCATTAGCACGCACAAAAGATTCCACTGCTGCGACTTTGACGGTGCCCCTGAAGGGTTGCTTCTTCAAGCTGCCACGCTCGACACCGAGCTCTTGCTCCACCAACTCGCGCAATTCGCGCAGTGTAAGATCCCACCTGCAAGCCAGGCGGACTCAGTCACAAGACGCTGAGAGGATGGTGGTGTCTGCGGGGAGGCAACGTGGAAACTTACACTGACATGTCCTTGGATTCCGTCTGTAGGACCGCACGGGTCGCAGCGACGACCTCGGCCGTGTCCAGGTCGGCCATCGCGGCACAAGGCTCCCCGACGTAAGGTGGACCCGCGGGACCCGGCTTATAAGACGCACGGAACGGTCAAGACGCTGCAGAAGGGGTATGAACGACGAACCTGCGTAACTGTCGGTGTGGACGGAAGGATTCGGTGTGGGATAAAAAAACTGCAGGCTCCGTCCGCGCTGACGGCTCCTGCTTGCGGTCCATTGCGTTCTACAAGCACGGGCGTTGGGGCCTTGGTTCGTGATCTGTTAGCCTGCTGTATTCAACAGGGAAAGAGTGCTGCGTGTACCTTGGTCTGGGTCGACAAGCTCTGAACGGGGCGGAGAATCGGGACATGTGGCACGATCATAACTGTCTGGTTAGCCTGTACCTGTCTGCCTGGGTGCAGCTGAGGAGGTGGCTTGCCGCTCGAGCTCGTGTCTTGAGGGCCGACGCCGACGTGCTGGACATACAGTAGATTAGCAGATGCACTACGCGCGCAGCAGACATTGGCTCACTAGGCCGACATCCGCATTTTTCTGGGTATGTCGCCCCTCGTGGACTTTGCGTATGCGAGGCGCGAGCGTCTGCGTCACGGCGTCCTGTGCGGGATGTCGACATGTCAGCGCGCGCCCAAACCACGACGAAGACTTGCCAATTTCATGCGGTGCTGCTTGTGTGAGGGGCGGAATAAAAACATGCAGGCGTTGACCACAGCTTCTGTGTCTGAAGGATAACATGGCCCGGAGTGGCCATCTTATAGAGAACAGACAATCTTCGATTAGAGTCGAGAGCAAGAAACGGAGACTGCGGGAGAGGTTATCTCCGCTTTCCTTGGCGAATATTCGGGCCGGTCCGTGGAACGCCACCTTCGGCGTCAGGGACCTTCGGCGTCAGGGACCTTCAACGGCTGCACACCAGGCTCAGACCCGAGCAGCCGCTCAAGCGCTGAAGTGCAGCCGGCGCAAGGCAGAGCATTGCCGCAGTCAACAATGCAGCCACGGCGTTCGGTCATCCGCTCGGCGTGACGAACTCGACCCGCCTCTTGGGTCACGAGCCTACGGGATGACGGCTGCACAGCCTGGGCGCTGCCGATGACCGCTCGCTGTCGCAGGCAGGCTCTGCAGCCCATGTTCGTCGTCGCTCCGCGATACGAATCGACGATCCGCTCTCCATCGTCCCTCAGACGGGTGCACGCAGTGGGAGCGCAAGGAGTAGCGACCGGAAATGACGGGGCTGAGGATGTATGGACGAGCTGCAGCTTCGACTCCTATGCTATGATTCATGAGCTGTTCCCTGATACATGCATGTTCCTGATAGTGCCGTCCGCTGTTACTCATGTACACTCCTTATATTACGACGATCTCGTCGCGGGCGTACACGGCATATTCATATTCACTGTTCTATCACCGCGCCTCTGCCGTGTCGACAGCAAGAGTTATCCAGAGCGAGAGCCTTAGGACTGATTATGAGTGGGCGAGCGACGAAGGGCGTCTCTATTGCGTGCGTGATGTCTTGCAGGCGCCGTCCGCAACGGTGCACTATCGCGGAGGCTATGTAGGCTCAGTGCCCTTCGATCCCCTTTACCTGAACGCGCAGAAGGCAAGCCAGTGCACATGCTCATCAAGCGCGCCGTTGCTGCCGGAGTCGTCAGGGTCGGGGTGATTCTGACCTCCGTTTCCGGCCTGCGCAATGCGGCGCGATGCAACAGAATAAACGAGATAGCGAAGAGCAGATTCACAAGGCAGAAAGAAGATCGGCGCAGACGATGGATGTAAACGAGGGCGAACGCGGGAGTGGGAGACAGCGATTTGGCAGGAGTAGCAACAGCAGGGATCGAACTACGCGGACAAGGAAGATCACGCGAAGTGGCCACAACCGGTACGGGGTAACGCACCGACCACGATGCGAGGCGGTGGTCGACAGGAGATGCCGGCCAACGAAGATAGCCGAGCCAGCGGGAGAGAGTGGGCAAGAACGCTCAGAGTAGCAAAATCAAAACGGTAGATGTAGCAAGATGTTGCGAAAAAAGAATGCGCCACTTACGACGCAGCAGGCGTGGAGGGCGAGCGCGAGAGTGACGGTGATAGAGGATGTGTGTAAAGGTTTTTTTCTTAAGTGAGGGACAGTTGCGCGCCCGTCTTCCCGCTCGACACCGCATCGCACCCCGCTTTGCGTTGTAGACTCTGGAAGGAGCGAAGTCGTCGCCTATTTGTTCGTCAGAGGGAATGTACAGTGGCTCCTCCTCGTCGAACTATGTCAGCGCGTGACAACATAAACAAGACGGCGCATGACACACCTTAGTCCTGCGTGTCACCAAGCCTTTGGTTAATCAATGTCTGTGAGGTGAATTCGCAACATGAGTACGAGGGAAGGGCGAAGGAGGCCGGACGAGAGACGAACCGTTATCATGCGAGTTACGGACCATCGCGTACAACAAGTTCCCCTCCATCTCCCCGTTCTCGATCGCTCGTGCCACGTTGGGAGAGATCTGTAGATATTGGCACGGAGGACGTCAGGCGACGGCTGGTAGGCGATCGTGGACGCGACGCACAAGGAATCCTTCCCGTCCCCGTCAAAGTAGGGGCGGGATGTTGAGCACTAGTCCACCAGCGGCCGCGCGCGTCAGCGGGCAACAAACGAGAGGCCGCGCCTCGAAGCAGACACAGCGGCAGTGATGGTGCACCCGACAGCCCACCGTCTCCTACCCCTCTTAGCATGCCTCAGCTGTCGGTGTCCCCTCATTGCACGCGGACGCATCCGTGCAGCTTGTTCGTCCACGATCTGCCTCCCCTCGAAGCCCCACGCCAATCCGTTATGACCCACCTACGTTTTCCCGCCCGCTGTTTCCACCATCATCCGCAAGGAGCGGCTCGTCCTCAAGCCAGATCCAGGGACGAAGCTCGTTCGTCTCGGCGAACGCGCGTAACTGAGGCATATGGTCGCGCAGACTACGCGTTGTGACGCAGACGTGGGATTGTTGCAGTTCCCTTTAGCCAAAGTGCTGGTGGCGGAATTCGCAATCGTAAATGATGGGCGGGCGGGTCGAGGAGCCCGGCATTAGGTGTGACGAGGATTGCAGGTACCGCCGTTCGATGGGTTCACTGGTGTAGTGTCAGGCGTGAAAGACGAGACGAGCAGTGGTAGAGAACGCACCGTAGTCGTGGAGGTCCTCGATACGCTGGTTAAAGCTCTTCCTGGTTCGACGCGGGCGACGGGAATGGCGCCGTGGGGCGGACGGGCGGGCGCGCTGGGCGGCAAACACGACGAGAAGACGTCGAGCGCCGCACTGACGACTAGGAGGCAGCTCTGACGCTCTTCGGGCTGTGGACACGCGTGAGACGACGGAGGGATGGCGCCAATGGCGCACGCGTACGTACTGTAGACGCCACAGATACATACCGCTGCGCAAGAGAAATGTCGTGAGTAAGGCACCCTTCATGGATCCCGGCGGTGGAAGTTGGCGGCGACAAAAACTTGCTGGCTCGTGGTCGTGACGAGCATAGATGCAGAAAGGAATCATCGAGAGCGCGCATGTGAAGTGCTGAGCGGAGTGGGCGAGAGGAGAATGCCGAGGAAACACCTAACTCAGACACTCTCGCCAGCGCTCAGTGCTCAGCTTCCAATCTCTCACCGCGATCATCGAGACAATCAGCAAACCGCTTCGTCGTGGTTCCTCCAGCGCCTGCTTCGCTACTATATGCTCCTAGTACCGCCACTTGCCATATTCACCAAGCTCTTCTTACAGGCGGAAGTACTGTCCTACGATTTACTTTCTAACTCTTCGGGCCGACTGCCATACGCTTTGAAATGTTCTGGCCAAGCCTACATCGAATGATCGGTCTCTGCTCCCCGTCAACCTACTCGTTGACACCACAACTATTCGTCCATGCAGGGAAGGGACATCAACAGCTCCTGGAACGAAGGGAGCGGGCACGTCTTTGAGGCACCTGAAGGCTTCGCGTCAGCTTGTAACGCTACTATACGGCTCCTGGCGTACTTGGGTCTGCCCACATCGCGCCTGCCGTCACCGGCCTAACTCTCGAACGGGGGCTCTTATCTGACCTTCGCTTTGGCGCGTACTTGTACTCGGGGTGGTCCATGGCAAACTGTTCTGCTTCAGTCTGCGCGAGTTCTTGGCACAACTTTCGCACTGGTGATGCAGGCGGTAGACTCTTCCAAAGTCGCCCTGCTAGCGAACTCAACTCCTGGGCGCTTTTCGAGTCGTACAGTCGATTGATACCACAGCGAAAGATCTGTCGAAAGCTCTCACATCAATTTGGCTACGACTGATGCGCTCCTCACAATGAAGCAGTTCCTCGGGCGCCGGATCCTCTCCGGATCTCCTTTAACGCGACCGCGCTTGACGAAGTATCCCTCGAGGGTGCGCAGCGACGGGAGGATTTTCTGCTCTAGAGCCAGTTCAGCGTAGCTTGCTGCATCTCGCAGCTAACACGCACCATCGGCTCGGATGTTGTCAGGTTCGTTGTCACGTTCGACAGAGTCGAGGATCGCAGCGGCCATCAGGATAGCAGCGGCCATAACTGCGAGGCTTATGGACTACGGCCGAACCGCCCAGCATTAATATATATCATAAGTGAGAGCCTGGGCGCTGAAAATGCCGCGCAGAGTCAATGCTGAACTCCATTGTCTCGAAGGTTCGACCTTCACTAGCACGTGCTCGACGACTGGCTTCCGTATCGTGTACTTCTGCGCATATTGCTTGGGGCTAGTGCGACTTGGCGACCTTCACGCCTGCGGCAGCAAACCCCTTCGCCGGCACGTGTTCAAAGCTTCAGTCTCGAAACGGGCAGTACCGCAGTAACCTCGAAGCACCGCCACCTTGAAGCTCACGTCACGCGGATTGCTCTGCCTGCCTCATGGCGTCCACGCGTCTTCTTGGCGTACGGACGCATTGTCTCTGATACTTATCCCGTTCATTCTCGCTTGTCTCTTCCCAGGTCACTCGCCTGTCTCCATTCTTCGATGTCGATGTCGTCGTCCTTGCAGGTGCGTGGTCCAGCCAATGCTTCGAGCACCCCAATAAGATTTCTCCTTCAGGATAATCTGTATACGACGCTCATCCGGGAGACCATTCGCTACATTGACTCTGGCGACTTGTTGCGAGAGTGGAGAAAGCACAAGTCCGCGACGGGCATTCACAACGCGTACATCGTCTTCGCCACCGCCCTCGCACACACGATCTGCACTTCGCAGCAGCTCATCGCATCACACTATCCGCGACTCAATTGGCCCTTGAGCATGGCGGACTTGGCTAGCATAACCAGGCCCGTGTGTGACCTCGTTCCTCAGCGCATGGACGTTGTCTTCTTGTGCGAGGATGTCGTAAATCAGCTACGCAACGCCGGCGCGGAAGCGCCTCCGCCTCCGTCCAAATCGGCCACCAGCGCGACTCGTGAACGGAGGCGGACGGGGGCACCTTCTTGACATATTTCCCTCTTTCTCATGACGGTAGTTGTTTGCTTGTGCGACCTTCGTCGTAATTTAGTTGCAGATCGATTGAACGTAACAATCTAAAGCACCTATATGCGCTGTCCGATATTTGGATCTGCGCTCGCTGACAAGAGTTCTGAGATGCTCGGATTTGGATGCTTTGGTACCAACAAGTCAGAATGCCGATTGACGAGTAGTTATCCCGATCTCAGGGAATGCGGAGGAAGCTTGCCAATCTGGCGGCGCAGGAAGAGAAGAGATGCAAGGCGGTGGTTGCGCGTGACGACGCGGCGCCGTCCTGGTCGTTCATCAGGAAATGAACAACAAAGACAGATACTGGACGTACGCCCGGGCCGCTGAACGCGAAGGGGAGAGCGAAGAGGACAACGACGAGGAGAGGGGACAATGACTGAGAGTCTCAGCGTACGCTCTCTCTATTCTGACACCGTCCTCTCGTATCCTGGTGCGTGCAACGCTATTGATCCCGTGTCCCCGCGCGCATTTATTTCTGCACTCAAGAAGGGTACACTTTGACTGCTACCGCTACCCGGCGTGACATGTCAAGCTCAAGAAACAGTATGTATAACCGTTGAGGATCAACTTCATCAAGGCTCTATCCTACTTGCTTACATTGTTTACATTAAGTCATGCAACATCAGTCCTCGAAGGACAGGCGACGCGGCCGCCGACGCCTCGGTGGAAAGCATGATCGTAAACTACCGTGAACCCGACTGCAAGGTATGTTTGCTGAGGCCCAAAATCATATTCTTAGACGTGCCACGGGAGAAGGACACGCCGAGGAAAAGAGCATACAAGGCCAAGTTCCGCGAGGGAGGCTTACTGCGAGCGACAGCATTTGTAACGCATTTCGTCATACGAAACGAAGAGGACAAACAATAAAGTAGGCCTATGCATAGGGGAAACCAGTGTGCGTAACATGAAGACAGAGCAACTGCGTGTATCACCAGGACCGAGGCCAAGCAACTGTGCGCATCGTAAAGATCTATCGAGAGTCGCCTGTCCATCCTTTACTTCCGACCGCAGCTCCTCCCGCTCCCAGTGCGCGCCCCCGGTTTCAGGACAATGGTGAGCGGACCGTCGATAAGTATCGAGGAGCGACGACGGACATGAGCCGCGGGACCTGCTTGCGACTGAGAGCGGCCATCGGCAGCACGTGGGTTTGCCAGCGCAGCCGTCATCGCATAGGGTTGCGGCCCAAGAGGCGGGTTGTGGACTGTCGAGCACGTAGCGTCGGGCGAGTGACCGAACGCCGTGGCTGGGGGCTGAGCCAGCGCTGCGACCGGCGGCTGGTTCAACGTTACGCCTTGCGCCGGCGCCTGAACTTGAGCTTGAGCGTCCGTCCGGGTCTGAGCCTGGTAGGGGCTCGATGACCCATGCGCAAACCAAGCGTTGAACCACGTCCAGAAGTCAGCCGGGGGGAGCAGTTCGTTCTCTACCTGCCAGCAGCCAGTCCCGTAGTCAGCGCCGATGCATACGCGCAGCACCAAAGAAACCATACCTGCTCGATACCGAGATGTGGTGCAATATGTGTGCGCCAATGCTGATACGCGACGTTGTGCATACCAGCGGGAATACCAGTCGCGCCACCGGAGGGACCGGAGGTGGAAGTCACGCCTTGACCCAGGGACTGGCTTGACGAAGCCGAGGAGGGAGGAGTGCCTGGACAGTAGGATCCCTGAACCTGCACATGCGATTGAGTACGAGCATTGAGAGCAAGCCGCGGTCCCGGCTCACCATAGGGTTCGAACCGGCGGTGGAGTGCGAAGGACACATGAGATACGTCTGCGCAGCGGGATGGCGTGGCTCCTTCCCATGGCAGATGAGAATATGAGCACGGCCATTGAAGTTAGACTGTACAACACGAAGCAGCTGAATTTGAGACATCAGCACATGCTGGAGGTGCAGGGACTGCAGGAAGGATGAGCAAGCGGAGTCAAGTCCGAGGAGGCATCGCGGTGTCGCTGGGCATAGGACTCGTCGTCGTAGAATGTAATACTGCAGTTGATAACGTGCATGAGGTTGAAGCCTGCTTCAGTAGTTTGCGTAGTTCGAGGGAAAGAGCATAGCTTGTTGCAGTGCAGCCTGTTGCTTGCAACAGCACTCGCAACACAGTTGGTTAGACGGGTCGAGCATTGAAGTAAGCCTGTATAAACGGAATAGCTGTGCGTGACACGAAGACAAAGCAACTGACAGTATCAACGAGACCAAGCAACTGCACGTATCACAAAGTTCTATAGAGAGTCGCCTGTCCATCCGTTACTTCCGACCGCGGATCCTCCCGCTCCCAGTACGCGTTCCCGGTTTCAGGACAATGGTGAGCGGACCGTCGATAAGTATCGAGGAGCGACGACGGACATGGGCCTCGGGACCTGCTTGCGACTGAGAGCGGCCATCGGCAGCACCAGGGTTTGCCAGCGCAGCCGTCATCGCATAGGGTTGCGGCCCAAGAGGCGGGTTGCGGACTGTCGAGCACGTAGCGTCGGGCGAGTGACCGAACGCCGTGGCTGGGGGCTGGGCCAGCGCTGCGACCGGCGACTGGTTCAACACTGGGTCTGGTGCCGGCGCCTGAGCTGGAGCTTGAGCGTCCGTCCGGGGGTGAGCCTGGTAGTGCCCAAGGCTCGACGGCCCATGCGCGAGCCAAGCGTTGAACCATATCCAGAACTCAGCCGGGGGGAGCAGTTCGTTCTCTACCTGCCAGCAGCCAGTCCCGTAGTCAGCGCTGATGCATACGCGCAGCATCGAAACAAAAAAAAACATACCTGCTCGATACCGAGACGTGGTGCAACATGTGTGCGCCAATGCTGATACGCGACAGCATAGTGCACACCATCGGGAATACCGGTCGCCCCGCCGAAGGGACGGAGGCCGTAAGGCGCGCCTTGACTCAGGGACTGGTTTGAGGAAGCCCGTGCAGGGGTGACGCCTGGAGAGTAGGATCCCTGAACCTGCGCATGCGATTGAGTACGAGCGTTGAGAGGAAGCGGCGGTCCCGGCTCACCATGGGGTTCGAACCGGCGGTGGAGTGCGAAGGATACATGAGATACGTCTGCGCAGAGCGACGGCGAGGCTCCTTCCCATGGTCGTCGACGAGAGCTATATAGACTAGCTCTGGTCCTCGCGCACAAAGAGCCGCGAATAAGCAAGGCGCTACCAGCACCGCCGCTCCGATAGACTCTGTCCGAGGAGACAATGGTGATCTTGTCTTCCTTGTGTCGAGAGTTCATGTCTCGTCGCGCCAAGGACGGCGGTATCCATCGCGCTGAATCCCGCTTTCTGGTTAGCTCCAGGCAAGCGGTTATCGTGCCCGCGCGGCAGAGATGCTGAGACATAGATGCCGGCGACGCTTTGCTGTCGCTAACATTTGTAGCTGTGTCGACCGGTCATGCACCACCAAAGGTCGGTATGCAGGATGGTACAGCAATAGCCGGAGTGCAAGGGACCGACGAATGGCGAGCGGAAGGCGAGCGGCGCAGCTAATGACGAAGGAACGGTCCTGCATCGCGGCGTCGCGCAGTGAGGTCCTCGTAGAGACCGTCGAGTGTTACGTGTTGAGAACGCAAGCTGCAGAGAGTACGCCTGGATATATGCAGGCGTTGGCCCTTTGGCACCGACCTAAAGAGAAAGGAAGAGTAGTCAGGACGCAGAACAGGAGCAACGCAACGTATACCAGCGCACATACTGGAATTGGGACAGGAATGATCGGGAATGAACGTTCGACCCCGCACGAGCGTCGACGTCGTCGCCCGGCGAAGGCATCTCGTCAATTTGAGCAGTTCTCGCCCGAGTGTACCAAGACGCTCTTGGCCTTGGTTGGTCAAGAGCGAGACGACCTGTTGTATCATAAAACGCCCGCAACGAAGAAGCCCGGCTTCGGCGTAGGGATCCACCAGCTCGACCATTTGACCTCGAATCTGCGAAGCGCAGGGCTGATGGGCGTGTCAAGGTCGGACAAGTCGTCCATGTGCTCGTGATCTGCTACGTAGACGGACGAGTCCTCGGTGCGCGCTCGTCGTCATAGCGTTGACCACGAGGGGATCTGGCTCGTCATCTCCTACATCGCAGGCACAGGCGCAAGCGTAAAGAAAAGCAGCAGACCTGTTACCCACGTCAGCACGGCCGCCAGCGAACGAGCCCCAGACGCACATTCCAGTACTGCAACGGGGATGAAGCTGGCAGGCATGCCAAAGTACATCGACGACGTAAAAGGCCGTTTCCGACAGCGCCGTGGTGGTAGGTTCGCACCAGAACGAGCGGACTACGGCATCAGGCATGCGCCGGCAGACAAGAGTTGTCCTGCTTGAACCCGACGACGACCACCCGAGTGTCAATGAAGTGAGCGCGACGCGCGATATCCGAGGTATCAGTCAAGTCCTAGTCGGTCGAGTAAGAAATCGTACTTGTGCTCGCGTAAGGCGACTTACAGTTCTCGTCGCCATCGATCTTGTCGACTACATTTTCCTGCGGCTGCTGGCTGCGCTCATCGCCGACATTTGCGGGTCGTTGCTGTCCTCGGGTGACGAGCCGCGCGCGCGCATACGAGCCATGGCGGATGGCTCGTCATGTTCTGCTGGCCGAAGACAACAGACAGGCACGGGATCCCAGTGAGCGCCGAGCCGCCGGCCAACGAGTTCGTCGAACGCGCGAAATGAGCTCAGGATCGCATGCTGTCTGCTGCATGCAAGACTGACGAGGCAAGACAGTGTGGACCGCACCATGCGAAAGATCGATCGGAAGATGAGTAGCAAGGCGAGGAGGGATGAGATAGCTCGTTTCTACGGCGCTGCTGTCTCCGGAGAAACGACCGCGTGTTGGCGATTGAAGCATCGTCCTGCTTGTACTTGATCCGTCGAAGGATGGGCGCATGCGCGCAATCCCACTAATTACCAGGCGTTCAAGCGCGGACAACAAAGTAGACTTGAAGTCGAACGCGTCCAAGGCGACGAGACCCGACATATACCCAAAAGCGTCGTCTAGGACAGCGAGCCACATGGTGCGCTCGACCGCTTTCTCGCTCGTACCCTCCGTACCCTCGACAGCACGTAGAAACTGAGCCCATCGCAATCAAAAAGTCGCGCGGAGGTCTGGCGCCTTCCCCTCCTGCCCTAGAAGTTTGTGCAGGTGGGTTTTGAGCTCTCGGGGTAAGGCTCAAGCGCGCCGAGAAGAGACACGAGAACGTAAGCGCCATGTCGTCCTGGCCGTGCGAGGCAAGCCACTCCAAGACTTTTCCCAGCTCGGACCTGGAGAGGTGGCTGGAGAGGTGGCCAGATAGGCTGTGGAGGAGCTGTGCGAGCTGGCGACGCTCGTCCCGCGACACTCGAGACGGGGGGCAAGAGTCACATGCGCAAACTTGTAATGAGCTGGCGAACAGCGTCAGCGTCAAGAGTAAGAGCGAGGCTGAACACGGACCATTGACGTTCGTCGTCGCGCTCGTGAGCGCGTTGGCCACCGCGGACATGGCGCGCGCGCGCAAGAGCTTGGCGCGTTGTCCACCTGGCAAGTCCAGCATCGCGGTAGCAAGCCGCATGTTGTACTCGTCCAGTAACCGCGCGAGGTTGGGGTCGTTCGGCGTGCCGGCGGCGAAAAGAATGAGCAAGCGGACGGTGAGCAGTCGTCCGTCGTGGTAGCGCACGACGGCACGCTCGATTCGCGCGTTCGAGTCGGCATTGGGATGCTCGAGCTCGACGTCCTTGAGAAGACGCGCATGATAGAGCTCGGAGATGTCGAGCTCGTCGGCGAGCGCGAGCGCGGCGCATTTGAACTCGTCGTTGAGCAACAGCCGCTTCCGTTCATGCACGATCCTGCCTGGTTCAATGAGCGAGTTGATACTCTAATGTTGAGAGTTACTTACCCGACTCGACCTCTTGCTTTCCTTTATGGCTGCGCGCGCCAAAGTCGAACAGCGCGAGGAGGCGCGCTCTGTGGTCCTCTGGAGTCTTGCAGAGCTTATACTGCCTCACCCTCGGATGCGGTGACGTCGTGCAGAAGCGAGTACAGCGACGCGATCCCGTCTTCCATCCGCGCGTTGAGTGAAATGGGGAAAAGCGGGCTGGTCGACGGGGCGTGCTTAGGCGGAAGCTTGCGGGCCGGGATATGCGTACTGCACGCGTAGACGGGTGCCGGCCTCGCTCGCGCTGCTCGGGCTCGACTCGCGGTCCCACACGTCCAGTCCTTACGGCTGTATATAGCAGGACGTCTCAGCGATATTCGCGAGTGCTCACAGAGATCATAGGACCGCGGTGGCAGCTGAAGGGAATGAGGATGGATATCGGCCGCGACCGACCTCCAACCCTCGAAACCAAGATAATGTAGATTTGGCATACGTGCACCACTACAGCAGGCAATTAATCCTTTCAGACGCGAAAGAATTATATTCTATATCCACGTAAGTGGAGGCAAAAAGTTGACCTGGCGGACATAACCATCCGTAGGCCCCTGCCATACTCCGCAAACGTTCCTTGTCTCCGGCCTTCGTCCAGTGACCCTTGCGTTCCTAGTCGCAGCCGTGTGCCCTTCGACAAAGTCAATCTCGTTCAGCATCCCTGCTCTTTACTGCCGTCTATTCAGCTCTCATAGCCCGCTGCCCGAAGCTGCACGACTCTGGACGAATGCTCTCGCCACTTCTTGTCCACATTTCCCAGTCCTTTACTCCTTGTGCAACATTGTTTCAGTATGCAGACTTCCGAGCGACGTTGGGCTCCGTCTACGTTGACATCACCAGCATTTGTTGCTATCCCCTACCAGCTGTTCGATGACTAGAGGAACGTCATACCAAATATACGCCTGAACTACGCTAAAGCGTGTTCAACTTTCGGTATGGAGGGGGCACTGCTGTTCTGTCCCTCTGCCCAGGCGTGCGCCAGTATATATGCTCTGTTCTACGACTTGCGTGGCTGTTGTCATCCGCTACAAAGGGATACATTATATGGACTCAAACTCCCTTCTCTTTGACCGCAATCTATCCTCGAAACCGATGAGCTCGCTTGGATGGAAGTTCAGCTCCCAGTCAAGCTGCGCACACATATCCCGCTCCATCTGATTTATCTCCTTCAGCGAGCATATCTCCTGGCCAATCAAACACCAGTTCTTGTTGGAGTAAACGCAGTCGTATAGCACCTTTGAAGCGATAATGAACGCCGCGATGAACAGACGCTGGCCTGCGTATGCCTGGACGGCGCGTAGAGCAGGGAAACGTCGCTTGAGACGTATTAGTAATCTCAATGCGGCAAACGTGGCGCAGGCGTCAAGGTCGGCGCGATAAATGGCGTAAGCGACGAAATTTGCCAGAGGGGGAACCGGCGGCGACGTGTCTTCCGCAGTTGGAGAGGGCAGACACGAAAAGAGGTGGCTGATCAACCAAGCGCAGAGTTTCGCCGTGTCCTCCCGCCCGTAGAACGGATCGGGAGTTCCTTCTGGCTGGGTCGATCAGCGTCAGGGAGCGGAAAACGACGAGGGCCCTTACATCCGTAGATTCGCCACCTGTGTCCGTCCATCCAGGTGTATCCCATAACGAGGTGTCCGACGATGCCGTCATGGATGCAGTATCTGAGCGGCTACTGGTAGCGGAAGTAGAGGACATTCTTTCTCAAGGGCGTCAGAATAGTAACGGTACGTGACGAAGGAGCCACACTCGTACCTTTACTCGCCGAATTATGTGTCAATTCCTGGGCCTCATTCGTTTTGCATGAGCGCCCTTTTGTAGGCAAGGCGTCTTAGCTTGGCGACATCCATGTACCAGCGACTCGGATGCACCAAACGCTGGTCGTACATCCGAAGGTCAAGTTCATACGCGACGTCGCAGGAAATGTCAGGGAACAGATAAGCGACCGGTTTAGACAGAGTTCAGATCTCCTTGAAGGTATCCGATCGATTCGGTCATAAAGTTCAAAAGAAGCGTGCAGAAGTTTAGCCTCATCCGGGAATCTGAAAGGAGGCACCGGTTATCTACTACTACTACTACTACTACTACTACTACTACTACTACTACTACTACTACTACTACTCAGTCAGACTCCAGTCGTCCCACACGTTTGTTCCGTTCCTGAGCACGTTGCGACATCGCGGCCGCAACGAAGCGCGAGATATGTCTCAGTGCGAAATGACTCGGTGCGAAATGATAGACCCGCTCAAGCCACGTGTGGTTCGACTCTTGAAGGTCCCTGACGTTGAAGGTCCCTGACGTTGAAGGTCCCTGAAGGCGAAGGTCCCTGAAGGCGAAGCCTGAGGTCGGGCCCTCGCCGTCGCAGGCCCGCAGTCGTGCGGCCACTGTGGTGCGCACTCTTTGTAGCGCGCTCGCTCACCGTCGCGTACCCGCCGTGGCGCGCCCATCGCTGTGTGCTCGGCGTCACGCGCTCGGCCTCGCAGGCTCGCTGTCGTGCGGCCATCGTGGCGCTCGCCCATCGTAGCGCGCTCGCCGCCGTCCCCCACGCTCGCCGTGGCGGTCAGGCGACGGCGCGCCCATTGCTGTGCGCTCGCCGGTTCAACGCTCGACGTCGATGTGCGCTCGCCCGTCGCTGTCGCTCACGCTCATCGCCGCCCGTTCATCGCGCTCGCTCACCGAGCACGTGACCTCCGCGCGTACCTCGCATGGGACCGTGACAACGCAGAGTGCACACCTGCCCTTCCTCCCCTTTTGCGCACCAGCCTTGCCGGCGCAGCACCCGTCCCGGCGTCGCCGTAACATATACAGACATTTCTCTCGCTATTCCACGTGTAATTTACCATACTAGGGAAATAAACTCCATGTTCTACATCTACAGGCCTTTCACCGGTGGCTGCACGCGTGCAAAACTCAACATGTCTGCCGTCTGCCTTCGCGACAGGTAAAGCGAGCCGCCGAGGAAGAGGAGACCCGAACACGGCATCAGGATCCTGGTGCGCACGCTCCCTCGCAGTGCCGCGGTGCTTGATGTTGTTATGGATGGAAGGACGGGCAAGACGGCAATACGCATATGTTAGAGGAGCCCGTCAACAATGTAACTCGTCGGCTGCTGCTAGCATACTGCGGCGCTCCTTCGCAACGCGCACGCACAAGTCGACCAAGTCGCCGCACTTCCCCACGCGATCCCAGAGGACTGTCGTAATCCTATTGATGTCTATAACGCTCATGGACAAGTCGATCGCAGGGTGGTGTGGCGCAATAACATCCTTCCACTTGAGGATAACTTTGGAGAGGGCGGTGTGAAAGACGTTGTAGGCGCTCGTGCCACCCCCTTGACCGGGCCTGCGTCTACGGCGCTTCGCATCGACGTTCGCAGTCCACATCTTCATCAAGTCGCCAGAAGCAATGTAGCGAAAGGTCTCCGCGATGATTGCGGAGTACAGATCGTCCTGCAGAGAAACATTAAGTAACTCAATGCGATCTTCTTGCGCTCAAACCTTCAAGGGTTGCAGCGCCAATAACATCGGGGGCGAAGGTGTGGTGCGACCTGAGGCCTGAGGAGGCGAGAAGGTGGGATAAATAAGCCTGCGCGGAAGGCACATGATTCGGCAATCCCCAGTGCTGGACCTTCGACGGATCGCCTGACATGACCCTGATGCTTCGTCTAAAAGGACCCTGATGCTTTGCCTAGCAAACCGCTGATGCTCCGCCTAACAAAACCCTGACGCTTCGCCTGACAAGCCTTGGCAGCGAAGCAGCATCGAGAGCCTGCTTACGACTGAACGGCCATCGGTACCTCCACGCC
Source organism: Exidia glandulosa HHB12029 (assembly GCA_001632375.1). Lineage (NCBI taxonomy): Eukaryota > Fungi > Basidiomycota > Agaricomycetes > Auriculariales > Exidiaceae > Exidia > Exidia glandulosa. The sequence continues at coordinate 133,033 of KV425892.1, read as the reverse complement.
GCGGCGTGCGTCGCTCCTCGTCTCCGGCTGCTTCATATCCTCAGTTGTCCGAAGGATACGCTGGAGCTAATCCCTGTCCTCTCGCGTTGCGGCCGCCTGCGTCCTCTTTCACTCGAGCTGAGTACCTACTGTGGTACGCAGCTCGATGCGGTTCTGGCCGCAGTCCCTGTCCCTTTGCGCGGCAGCACTAGGATTTGCCTGCACAGCTATCATTGCGTAGGCTTGCCACGCAAGAGGCTGTCGTGCTCGTTGCGCCTAGCAATCCACTGCCCTTGCGTAGATTATACGGTAACCGGCCGCAGTCAACATCCAAGGCTCGGCCCAATGGCCCATGCACGAGCCAAGCGTTGAGCCGCACCAAACAAAACACCTCGTCGCTCCTCGATACTTATCGACGGTCCGCTCACCATTGGAGTCGTCATCCTCCTGGAACCAGGGGTTCCATTAGGAGCAGCGGCGGCCGGAAGTAACGGATGGACAGGCGTCTAGATAGATCTTTGCGATACGACAGTTGCTTGGTCTCGATCTTAGTGATACACCCAGTTGTGCTGTCTTCGTGACTTGCACATCTACTCCGTCTTATATACAGTCCTTAGTATAGGTCTTGCTCCCATCAGTATAGTCCACAGCATGCAGACATTACATCAGTACAGCCGATGTATTTGTTACTAATAGTTGGCAACTATCCCAAAGACCAAGCAAGTGACCTGTCCAGATTCAGTTATGTATCCATCCTCAGAGCCTGTCACATTCCCCCACTGTTTGCACAGGAAGGTGCTGGATCACCAACGGAACTGGCAAGTGACAAGAGTGATGAGGTTCTTGTCCCGCACGCCGCAAGACAAAGACATTTCGAAGTCGTCGCCGAAGCTCGATGAGGTCAATTGCCTGCTCAAGGCGTAGCGTTGAACCAGCCGCCTCCTGAGCCAGTCGCCGGCCACTGCGTTCGGTCACCCGCTAGGGGCGACGAGCTTGACAGTTCGCAACCCGCCTCTTGGGTCGCAAGCCGACGCAATGATGGCTATGGAGCCTAAGCCCGGCAGTACCGGCGACCGCTCGCTGTCGCAGACTCTGCGGGTCGTCCTTTCACCGTCGTCATTTAACCGTAAATATGCACAGGGAGCGCAAGGAGTAATGGCCGGAAGCGACGGACGCTGAGGATGCATAGGCGAATCTCACTGGATCTTCGTGGTCTCGATCTCGGTGATACCCCCAATAGAGTGCTCTTCATGATACGCACAGTTGCACCGACTGATACAGTCAGCTGACCCAGCGACAAGCCACGACACTTGAATACCCGCCAGGCGCGACGAGCTCGCCAGTCAAGAACGAGATCTCCGCAGACGGCATACCACCTGAAAGAAAGAGAACACAGCACACAGCACATCTGAACCAAGCCATCCGAGCTAGCTGGCCGTGTAGTCATGAAGTGAATCCGTGATCTGGAACTTGGTGACTGGAAGAGTAATCGCCCTCTGATAAATGATGGCTGAGATCGAGGCACCACAGCCGGTGAGGGAGGAATGCCCGCAGATGCGCACGTCGCAAGATGAGAACAGTCGGACTCCGTCGTAGCGTACGTTGTTGCACGACGAAGAAACGTAAGACGCGAGCGCCAGACGGAACGGGCAGTTCTGGACTGCATACGGGAATGCATGCAAGTATCCGAGCAGGCCTCGAGCATGGAGCACCGATATTCGTGCTGCATCGCGCAGACGTGACCGCTGACCGCGGGCCGCTGACCAGGCCGCTGGCCGCTGGCCGCTGACCAGGCCGCTGGCCGCTGGCCGCTGACCAGGCCGCTGGCCGCTGGCCGCTAACCAGGCCGCTGGCCGCTGGCCTGATTTGTTGCACCGAGGGACAAGACCGAATTTTGCCGCCAGCAAGAGGCAATGACTGCGAAGCGAACAGGTTCAAGTCCTACGGTGACCGGAGCGATCCGTCTGGTCGACATTCCGGAAGCGCCCGGATTTTCCGAGGGCAACATTACCAAATATGGGTGGGAGCACGAAGCTGCAATGTCCGACTTCGGGGCCAGAGCGGATGTTGGCGAGATGAACATCCTGAATTGTTGAACTACGGAAAACTTTCGAATTTTCCCGATTGCAGCGGACGGCCTCTGCCACGTGGCGAAGAAGCAGACATCTTCCGAAAGTTACGATGCGCATTGTTCCTATGCCCGAAGCAACCCGAACCGTCCCTGCGCTGGGAAACTCTATGTATTGCATACAGCTGACCCGTAAGGGTCTTTCGAAGCTGAATACATTGACTCCTTCCGAAATCTGAAGGCGGCGTCTTCTGCGTCGCGCACAAGTCAGAATTTTCCGACAGTCGAAGGAACTCGGGCCCTCCCGTCGGCAGCATTTCGGATTCTCCTACTTCCGGTCGATCCACAGAATCTTCCGCTATAAGAGGGATATGATTTCGTGCATAGATATGCAAAATTCTCACTTCCCCCTAGTGTCTGCGGGTGTTCGAGTCACAGCTCAGGAACGTATTCCTCGCCGCTCCACGACCTCCATTAAATCATCTACGCATTCTACGCGTCGTGTTCAACACGACACCATTGCATGTGATTCTGGACTCGCTGCGTCTGGTCCCTTACCTCGAGGAACTACGACTTCACATACACTCTGCGCCAGCCCCTACAGCTCTGCCGCAGACGCTTGTGGGAGTTTCCTTGAAACGTCTCGCTGTTCTCGAATATGGTCTCTTCAATGACTCCGTTCGCCAGTTTGCGGCGCTGATCGATGCGCCAGCTCTGCGCAGCCTCACTGTGCAGATGCGACTCCTGCCAGATGATAACATGGACGCAGTGCTCAATCGAATGTCGGACAGTCTGACAGATCTCACGATAAATGACGGTCGGCTGGACGTTGACTCGTTGCCCATCTTGCGAGGGCTCAAGTGCTTGGAGGTGCTGGCAATCAAGTCCAGTACGTGTATCACGGATGCTTTCTTCCACGCTATAGCAGAGGATCCTCTCTGCTTTCCTCGGCTGCGTTCCGTAACGCTCGCCGACACAGCCTGCATCGAGCCTGATGACGGTGGTGGTCTCGAGACTTTGTTACGCGAGCGTAATGGGACTGGGACTCGGACGACAGATGCCGCTTTCTCCCCCAGCAGGATCACCGAAGTCGCACTCTCTTCAGCCAGCGTACCTGACTGGCTCAAGGCGCACGTACGCCATCTCATATGAATTTATGTCTTGGTGGTCTCAGCTCGCACCCCGGTCTCGTGCTGGAGCATACCCTCTACGATCGTGCAACTCCGTGGGAACTTCGCAAACTGTAAAATTTGCCATACTATGTCTTCTGTATGTACTCGCAAGAACAGAAATATCATTTTGCGGGGTTTACTATATCATCAAGGCCTAGGTGGGCCTGGCCCGGGACTCCGCGGAGGGCTGTTGTCCCTACTGTTCCAGTGTTCGGCCGACGCATGCACCTTCACTGCCCGTGCCAAAAAACCGGCATTGAGCCAGTGCGCTGGCCGGATACGCTGCGAGCTACGATCCCGAGCGGAAAGCGACGTTCGAGTCAACGGCCGGCACATGTCCACTCGGAGAAGATCCCGCGCTCTCCTAAAAATCCTGCCGATCGTGCTACGGATCCTGAAAGATTGACGGCTTTCCCCGCAGGTAAGAAATCGCTGCACTAGCGGATGGACCAGGTATGGCAATTTCGAGGTTCCGTTCCGTTCCCGTCGACATCGAGGCAGACCTGAGACTTCACTGTGAATGCTGAGACTCAGTCTTCCCAAGGTGTAATAGAACTACAAAATACTGTACAGTAGGACTCACCTGACTGTGCGACGTCACGCGTTGCATGGGGTCTGCCAATCGCAAACGCGTGATTTGATTGCGGGGTCAGAGCCCGGGAAATCACATGTCCGTTGCGCCCGCGCCGGTCAGCTCATACAAATACCGTCCGCCGTTTTCCCAACTCCGTTACCCACTTCCTGACCACTTACCGTCACCACAACCGCGCAACCAATATGTCCCAGGTCATTGTCGTCGGCGGCGGTCTCGCTGGCCTCTCTGCGGCGCACACGCTCCTCGAGCGCGGCGCCAGCGTCGTTCTTCTCGACAAGCAAGGGTACGCAGCGCCTTGCCCAGCTTCAGAGCCGAGTTTGCTGACTATGCACGCACAGTTTCATGGGTGGTGAGTCTGGTACAGTATAGGTCTTGAAATTTCACGCTGAACACGTATGTCTAGGTAACTCGACCAAGGCAACCAGGTTCGTACATCACAGCATTTTCTGCGTATTCCAGAGTCTAATCAGACCTGCAGCGGTATCAACGGCGCGGGTACTGGTCCCCAGCACGAGCTCAACATCCAGGACAGCGCAAAGATCTTCTTCGAAGACACCAAGAAGTCGGTCAGTGCGCCCGTTCAGCGCACGTCATCCGCATCCTGACACTACTTCAGGCTCGCGACCTCGCACGCCCAGATCTTATCAAGGTCCTCACCGGTCGCTCAGCAGACGCCGTCAACTGGCTCGTCGACCGCTTCGGCCTCGACCTTTCCAAGGTTTCCCGGCTAGGCGGTCACTCGCAGCCTCGCACACACCGTGGCGGCGCACAGTTCCCCGGAATGGTCATTACCTACGCCCAGCTAGAGCGGATCGAGGATTTGGCCGTGTCCATGTCCGACCGCGTGCGCGTGCTCAAGAAGGCGACGGTCAACAAGCTCATCATCGAGGACGGCAAGGTCGTCGGTGTCGAATTCACCCACGACGGCCAGTCCAAGACTGAGCGCGGCGCCGTCATTCTCGCTACCGGTGGTTACGCCGCCGACTTCACGGAGACGTCGCTGCTGAAGAAGCACCGGCCCGAGTACGTGGACCTCCCGACGACGAACGGCGAGCACTCGACGGGAGACGGCCACAAGATGGCCATGGCAGTCGGCGCGAAGGGCATCGACCTCGAGAAGGTTCAGGTGCACCCGACGGGTCTCGTTGACCCCAAGGAGCCTGAGGCCAAGGTCAAGTTCCTTGCCGCCGAGGCGCTTCGTGGTGTTGGCGGTCTCCTGCTCGATAACGAGGGTCAGCGCTTCTGCGACGAGCTTGGCCACCGCGATTATGTTACCGGCAAGATCTGGGAGAACGGCAAGGTCAGTGGCGTGTCATCATCCCATGTGCTATGTTGACTCTCGTCCAGTACCCTATCCGTCTCGTTCTCAACGGCGAGGCGAGCAAGGAGATCGAGTGGCACTGCAAGCACTACGTCGGTCGCGGCCTCATGCGTCGTTTCGACAGCGGCGAGGCGCTCGCGAAGGAGATGGGCCTCAAGCCCGAGGTGCTCAAGAAGACGTTCGATGACTACAATGCCATCGCCAAGTCGAAGAAGGATCCATTCGGCAAGAAGGTGAGCGCAGCGCAAGATGCTGTTCCGCATGTCCTGACATCGTGCAGTTCTTCCATGGTGGCGACTTCAAGCTGAACGACTTCTTCCACGTCGCGATCATGACGCCCGTGCTGCACTACACCATGGGTGGTCTCGAGATCGACGCCGAGTCGCGCGTTATCGGCACTGACGGCAAGCCCATCCCCGGTCTCTTTGCCGCTGGTGAGGTTGCAGGTGGTGTTCACGGCGCGAACCGCCTGGGTGGCTCCTCGCTGCTCGGCTGTGTCGTCTTCGGTCGTGTATCTGGCGACTCGGCGGCGAGCTACGTCCTTCAGGCCGCGTCGAGCGGTGCGGACAAGGCAACAGGACGCTTGGGCGCTGTCGCTGGCCACCTGCTCGAGACTCGCGTGAAGATCGACCCGGCACAGAGCACGGTCAACCTCGAGTTCTCGTGGGCTGGCGCGTCCTCGTCTGGCAGCTCCTCTTCCTCTGCACCTACACCGTCGTCAAAGTCCCACGCCGAGCCGCCGGCACCCGCGACGAAGAGCACGGATGACAGCAAGCCGGCACAGGCGAACGCGAAGGAGGAGAAGAAGGAGAGTGCGCAGGCCGGCTCTGGCGGCAGCGGCAGCGGCGAGTACACGATGGCGGAGGTCGCGAAGCATAACAAGAAGGACGACATCTGGGTCGTCGTCAACGGCGAGGTGCTCGATGTCACGAAGTTCTTGCCCGACCACCCCGGCGGCGAGAAGGCGATCCTGCTGTACGCCGGCCGCGACGCGACGGAGGAGTTCAACATGCTGCACGACGCGAAGGTTATCCCGCGCTACGCGCCGGACGCTGTCATCGGCAAGGTCAAGGCGTGAGCGTGAGCCTATATGGGCTCGGTTTTGCGGGAGGGGTGGCGTCTTTCATTGACTTGTTTGGATGGCTGCGCATACCTGTTGTCTCTCTATCTCACATCCTCTCTCTCTCCCTCTTGTTTGTGTGAATACGTCTTTATGAGTGTTGAAAAAGTCCACATCAATGTAATCATGTCTGCTCAAGTACGATGAATGAAGCGAGGTTGCAAAGTCCGGGGTTCGGTCAGCGTGCTCGTTGTGGCGATCCGTTCCTTGCCTAAGACCGTGACCTCGAGGTCCCGGGAACGGGTTATCTTCCACACACGAGTCTGCCCAAATAACACATTCATTGCGTCAGACTTTACCTATGCGCCGTGCAGCAATGTGCGAAAATCGCGACACGGATTCGCAGTTTCATAGTACACGTAATGGTGGAAGTACTGTGGGCTCTTGCCCGGTGCCTGCTCTGCTCTCCTGTACTCGCACTAGAACAGCCGGATACTCTGCTCGGGCTCCTGTCCCGTCTCTATAGCGTCTGTTGTGAAGCAGAAGGAGCAGGCCATGTCGGACCTCATCCAGGACACGTTGATCGTCAGGACTCAGACGGCGCCGGAGGGGTCGGAGACTCATGCAAAGAGGATAGCTGCATCCTTCTGTCGATCCCATGCAGTGTACGAGGAGTCCATGTAGAACACAGTTATATTTTTGCACCGTCATCCTGTTCAAGCGATGCGGCCATTGCGAAATGAAAGTTGGGCCAAACGGAGGGAACGAATCGCGCATTCTATTGTACTGTAGGGAAGGAATTTCCTATTAGTGAAAGGTGCGAAATGAAGTCTCTGTATCGTGTCAGCCGCTGCCGATGCATAGGACATGGCCGAGTTGGTATCCTGAAGTGTCCGGCGATATTGCAACGTCGATCTGTGTGCTTCTTACCTGCATATCTCCAAGGTGACGGTGCTAGCGCTTTGAAGTCTATCTGGAGAGCCCGGGATCGACAGGAACTCAACAGGAGTTCCTGTACTCGACAGCTTGCAAGAAGATGTACTAAGTGCTCCTCTTCACGACCGTAGCTGCATGGATTCGTCGAAATCTGTTGCCTAAATTTAAAGCGGCCGTCTGCCTTGTCCTGTCGACGTGGGATATTAGCGGGCGTGGCCGTGGTTAAGTGTGTGACAATGGGGTGCAGATCGGTGGTCCGGCTCCGGCACCGCGTGGTTGTTCCTCGGTAACCATCGGCGTTTGCCGCAACTGTTGTTCACCTGCGTCCACAATAGGAAAGCGTACAAAAGCGCCACTTTCAGCGATAATGAGGGCCCCACGCCTTCCAGCCGCTGGTTCCCGTCTCCTAGGCTTGCTCTCCTACCACTCGCACCGCATAGTCGGTCTCACGTTCACG